>JABAKA010008035.1:55168-99619 GCA_018857285.1 Termitomyces sp. Mi166#008 | reverse complement strand
AATGAACGGCACGTTGCGGAATCTCAAAGTTTGGCGGGGTCACAGGCCCGTCACGTTTCATTTCACGTTCAAAACGACCCTCCCATCGGGATGTCTATGGCATCCCTCCTTGTATAAGAAAAAATACAGAACTTGCTTTATCCATACATGAGATACTAAAGATGTAAGCCTCAAATTTTTGAAGGGATCTCTTCCATATTGACAAAAGCCGAAGTCATCCGAAATCCCGTTTCATATCTAGGTCACCGACAGTAATATTCAAGGTTAGTAGCCCACGATATCAAATTTCTTCCGTCTTGGTGCCGAAAACCCGATGCCGGCTTTGCCGAGCAGCTACACATGTGACAAGAATGTCCTTATTTGGGAGAGTGAACGTCATACCAACCATAACACGATCGGAGCTTTTATCTATGTAACATCGACTTATATTCCGTCAATGCTGAATTCATGGTTCGCTTCTAAAGATCGTGACAAGGCAAACGATACCCCTTCTTTCGAGCTCATGAACACAAATACAACCGATGGTCCCGATGAAAGCCTAAGAATCTCTCATAGAACTCCCACTGGCTTTGCATCCCCTCACGATGCCATCCTGGCTCGGATGCGAGGTCAGCCTCAGGTTGAGCCAGCCGATGATGGCTTGTTACGTCAGGAAAATCCGGTATTGAAGAAAGAAGAAAAAAATGCTGTACTAGATGAAATGCGTTCTACACCTCAGGACCCCATCGCTGAGAAGGAACTCGTGTACGATCCTTTTGAAGGAACACCCATTGGACTCCTGATAAATACACCATTTGATCCCACGCAACAAACGGAAACTATCAGTACTGCAGGTCCCTCCCGCGTTGGTGACGGGAAGCTGGAGCAATGGGAGCACCTTGCACGAGTGTTGGATCTGCAGAGCGAGCTAGCAAGGATACATTTTGAGATGGAGGGTGTCGGCATCGGAGACGGGAAGGGTAAAGCTACCGGGAAAGGAAGGGGAAGAGGCAAAAGCAAAGGAGACACAAACTGGGAAAGGAACCGGGGCGATCGAGCCAAGGAATGGAAGCCGCAAAGACAAACGACGACCGATACCATTGAAACAAATGTACATGAGGATGAGGAGGGCGTGGATGCAGCAGGTAACGAAGAGATTGAAATGGAGAGAACTAGGGAGGAACGATTTTCCAATATGGCTGATCAGTTCGAAGGCAAAAAAGAGGCCGTCCAAGCAATCATGAACAAGGTATTCAAACTTTTTGACTCGAATCTCTTATTAGAATTCTGACTTGGTGTACATTAGTTAGACCATCTATCCAAGGCGCTTACGCAGTTTCATACTCTGCAAGCTCCCGATTTCGAGTTTTCAAAGACTGGTTCAAGGCAAAACTCGACCACGCCAAATGTGACATGCTCTCCAATTTGGTTGAAAACCACTCCGTATACATCGGACACGTTTCCAAACGCGAAGCTCTCAAATATCCCGGATATCTCTCATCTGCGTCCAGTTCTATCTTCTATTCCAAGCTCGCGTGGATCGCTCTCCTCTGCTCCACAGACTATGTTAGAGCCTGAGGCAGGAACTATTGTCCCTGCATCCCTCAGCCACTCTCAAGGGGACACTGTCAAGGAACCTATATATATGAATGAGATGGAGCCGGGGAGGCAGATGCATGTAATGGATAGTCCAGATTCGATGAAGGAGTCTGTTCTTCTACCCATAAGTTAGGGCCGTTTGTGGTGTACATGTAGACAATTCTATTAATCATGAATCACGTTATACCAAAAAACTATTAACTATTGGCTAGTCCGAGTCATGTCTTCCCAATCGCCGTTGGGCTTACCCCCAATTCCGCCTGCTCTCAAACCCATAGTCCCCTTTCTGCAACGTGCCAATGAACTCCAAACCCAGGATCCCGTCATGGCCTACTGGTGTGCGTATCATGCCGCCCAGTTAGGCATATCTCTCAAAGCAAAGGACACTGCCTCCCGGGATGTTCTCTTTGCTCTTCTTGGCTTCCTTGAACGACTCAAGAAGGAGATCGGCCTATCAGATGCTCTCGATATCGAGTCCGTCAGCTCAGCTTACGTGGAGAACTTCGCCTGCAAGGTCTTTGCTACAGCCGATAACGAAGACCGAAGCGGGTCTGCGACGAGGTCGGTTTCTTCAAGTATACACTCAACAGATTTTGACTCTTCTGAAGGGCAACGGCGAAGAAGTTTCTAGCTGCTGCACACTTTCTTGAAGTCCTCAAAATATTCCCCAAGGCTGATATCTCCGAATTAGTTGAGTATATCGGACTTTATAGCAGAGCAGCCATCGATAATTGGTTTCTTTTATCGCGCAGGCGGAAGAAAAGATGAAGTATGCGAAATGGAAAGCTGCCGATATTGCCAAAGCGTTTCGTGAAGGCCGGAAGCCAACGCCAGGGCCAGCAGGCTCCAACCTCACTGGACATCCCGAAGCTATACTACCCACGTTACCGTTACCCCACGTAAAGGACGCACCGATCGATGTTGACGAACATCAGCCCTCTACCGTTATTGAACCTTCTCCCCCTGCCACCCTTGCTGAGGTTCCACCAGCTTCTTTGGTTCCACTACTTCATACCCCACCACGTCTCGCTGGGCATCACCTTGACGTCAGATCGTTCGAGCATGGAGTTGAGACTCTTGGAGGAGGCAATGAAGAGGCAACTCCAGGAAGTTGGAGCATGGCTGCGACACCCGGTACCGTACAAGGCCCCCTTGAGCACTGGGAAGAAACGGCATCTCCCACGAGAGGCGCACACACGCAAAGATCAGGGATGCCTAAGAGGAAACCCTGGATTAGTGAGGAGCTTGAGGGAAAAGATGAGAGCGAGTATCTTGGACTCTCCGTGGATACAACAGAAGGGCCGATCATCGCTAGCGACGACTCAGCTGAGAAGTCCGGGGAACTCGTGGGGTCCACTGCGGCTGAGCTACCTGAATCAAGGACAAGTTATTCTGCGCTTTCCTCGTCACCTTACGGAGAACAGGCTGGCCCTCAAGTAGCTGAACAGCAGCCAAAATGGGCAATGGATGAGCCTGCTAGTGATTGTCAATCTCAAGCGAGTCATTCTCCGACACAACAGCCTATCGTTGTGAACTCGATCTCCCCAGGCTTCGTGCCAAATTTGCATCCGGTCTGGCCTGCTGGTGCTGTGGACTCATCACATCTAGAACTTGTGCCTCCCCCTACCACCCCAGGTATCGAAGGATATCCTGAGTCATTACCGCCTCATCACAACTTGTACGCCCCACTTCCGCTATCACAGCAACATTGGCCTCCTCCGCATTCAATTGCTGTCGAGTTGACACCGAGCATCATAGCGAAAGCTCAGAAACACTGTCGCTTTGCTATCAGCTCACTCGATTATGAGGATGCTGAGCAGGCAAGGAAAGAGCTCAGAGCCGCTCTTGCAATACTGGGTGACCCATGATTTTCCATCCTTTCACGCACAAATCCATGTAATGACTATGCTATGCCTCTCCAATCTATCTAGCTAGGATGACGTGTCCGATTGGTTGCTTGTAAACTATACGAAACTGCAGAGTCCATTAGCTTCATTCAACCCTAGCGATCTTTGTCTTTCTTCCAGCTCCCTAATCCTCTCCTTTACCGAATTCGTGGTCCCCTTTGAGTTCGCCCCTGCTTGCTGCTCTTTGAACGTGAAAAACGATGGTCGTGGAAGCACTCCTGTGCGAACTTCAAAGGGATGATTGAGTCCGAGTCCATTGTCGTCAATCTCCAGTTTTTCATTGGGTTTTGGAGCTTGTTCTTGGTGATGTGGCAACCTTCTGGGCGTCATATCTGTCTCGAGCTGCAGCAGGAAGGTGGATGGCTGTGTGGCATCATGCCCGGAATCGTGTGTTGTACATCCTGTCGACGCTAAATCATCCATTCGATAGACCGCCGAATTGACGTCCACGGCCACGGGCGCCTTCGGTAGAAGTCTCGAGTGAGCCCTGTCTCCGCTGGTAAATGTAGAACTCCTGGTATATGGCAGTGAACTTGTGGACTCGGAAGTCGGCAACGTGACCAGTGTAGTGTGTTTATCGTCACAGGCCAACGGTTCACTAGAAACATGACCATGAGGTTGACGTAGTTTGTGACGATCGCCTAAAGGAGGACCTGTCATAGACTCCCTGAAGAGACTTGCTTCTGTGACTGTGGAAGAGCTAGGCGCCGAACCAATAGACCCTGAGAAAACATGGCCGCGACCAGAAAGAGAACCTGCCTCGGCCGCTGCAGCTAATTTGGCCTGTACACGACTGGCAAACGACGATGGTCCCTTAGATTTCCGGTGTGAGGGTAGAAGAGAATTGAGACGTAATCCAGACCGAAGCATCGTATATTCTCGAACTTTTTGCGCCAGATTTGCATGATATTGAGATGGATAGGTCGATGAACAGTTTACCCGCTCTTCCTTTGAATGTGAAACAGACGGAAGCTTGAGATCTTGTACTGAGGCATAGTACAGATCTGCGAATCGTGGTGCATTCTCAAATTGGGGATCGTCTTGCAAGATGCGAGGAACAATTTCGTCGGCATCATCTTCGTAGACTGTAAAGCACTCAGGGTCTTCGTGACGATTTAGGTCCATATCGTAATTCGCATTTTCAGCACTGTCAGCGTCGAAATCGTAGTCAATACCATGAAATGCATCTTCGGGAACGAGATCCAAGTCATCCGGTGTAGTGTGTGATTCGTTCTGTATCAAGAATCTTTCTTCTTTTTCTTCCGCACAACGCCGCAATGCCCTCATGTTGGTATTTTCCAAAGGAAACCTCTCCATCAGTTGTATCTCACCAGTATGAAAAGGTCTCTTATGAAGAGTCGCAGAAATAGGAGCATTTTGCGGTAAGTGAAGCGGGGAGAGGCTTGGTGGGGGGTCAATGGAAATCAAGTTGATGATTCGGATAGGCAGAATAACTTGAAGTTCAGACATCCTCAATTTGCCACCAGCACTCAGTGTGACCCTAACAGAGTAGTCGACTTGGAGTAGTCGACTACGTATGACTGATAATGCATCTGGCTGTAACTGATGAAGTTGTGTCAACACGCATAAAGAACAACTTACAGGCACCAGTATTGAATGTGAAAAATCTAAATGTTCTCCAGGAGCAACGCCTGTCCACCAACCTTTTGCACTTGCATGCCTTGGAGCACGTTGGCCCATATCCAAGACAGACTCGGCGATTAGTTTCTGGGACATAGATGTTGAGCAAACGTCATAGTTTTGATCGTGAGCCCCTTCGAAGGTGTTCGCATGGTAACTTGGTTTGAAGACGATAGTGGTGCGAATTAGAGCCAAAGCGATACTTTTGACAGTTTTCTTGCTTTCATTAGCAACGGAGACTTTAACGAAGCATTGTTGACCAGCAACCCAGTGCAGACGATAGACAGAAGCCGTCAGACTTATTCTGTGCAAGCCAGCCAGGCGAGGGTCGAAATCCACTGTAGTTTTTGCTTGCAAAGGTTTCCCAGCAGGCGCCAGAATTATGGAAGGATCAAGTCTGGGCCATATTTCACAGCTACGGTAGAAGTGAGCGATTGAACGACTATGGGAAATTGGATCTTTGACTTTGATTGATCTGGAAATGACGCTCGAGCTCAACATGATTGGAAAGGTTCTAAGGAGCTTACACCATCGCAATGTAGCGGACAGCTACTCCAGCTTGCGTTCGGATTGAACCCTTGGGCATTCCATAGTCAGCAGACATGGGAAGATACATAGAGAATGGGAGTGTATGTTCCCCTTCTATAGCCTGCGCAAAGCCTTCTGAATCTCGGCGAGAGTCGTGGTAGTCACCTGAAGTTACTGTAACGGTCTCGAGAGGCGATGAACATTGATAGAACGGGTATTTATCCAGTTCGTTCGATATATTCTCAAATCCAATGACGCGTACTTTTCCTCCAGAGATCATGACCGGTACTTCGTTTCTTGTACATTCCAGGATTTTAATCTTCATATGCCCCTGTAAGTACCCGCCTTGGACGTAGGTATAGCTGTCCAGAATGATGTCTACTTCCACGCGAGCACGAGTCTTCGCTTGTTCGAGCAGAGTTCCCTCCAGAACCATTGCGCCTGGTTTCAGTCGCGAAGTAGAGTCACCCATGACTGAACCTAGTTCTTCAGCATTCCGTCCAGGTGTAGCGTTCGCACTGAGAAGGGTACCATGTCGAGTAAGGGCTTGTGGTTCGTTTGCAGTGATTCGCGTTGAGCTAGAGCTATCCACCGGACATCTCGGTCCAGTGTTGGATAAAGGCGAGGTTGCTGCTTGTGAAGTCCCAAGTCTCAGATCTTCCCCATACGTAGGACCGGTATTTTCCAATGAATCGACAAGACCGTTACAACGATCGGAAAGAAAGTCAAGCCCCAAACCGGCACCAGAAACGTTGGAGGCAACCATGAGAATAAGGGATTAACAAAATAATATACATATGGAGTTTCATTATATATAAATTTAAAAAGTAAGTTATACAAGATGGAAATCAATAATTGGCGTGATGGTTACCAAAAAGGGCGTTAAACAAGTAGTAAAGTATGAGCTATTGATACAATGGATATTACGACGGTAGAGTTGTTTGTGCCTAGTGATATATTGCAAAGTCCAAAACATCATGCTATGCCTTGGTGACGATGATTGGAGTTCACCAGTGTCCAAGTTCTACCCTGTAGCGGTCAAATCCAAGTTCCAGCCACGAATCAACACCATCTACAAGGGGCATAGATTTGTCGAGACCTACAAATCCCACTCGGTGGTAAACTTTGCTTGCCGCAGGATTGTTATGAGCGACGTAGAGTACGACACTTTCTTTCTGCTTAAGAAGACTGGAGAACATTTCATGAGATGCTTAGCGAGGACATTCACAATACACCCACATCTGTGTGACCTTGCGAACTAGACGTTCAGCACACCCCTGCGATCTCCAATTAGGGTTGGTGAAAACTTTTGTAATGGTTGAAACAGTAGCACTCTCCCGCGTTACGGCCACAATAGAAGCAATCTCAGTGGACTGGTCTCCCCCTTCCATGGTATGAACCCAGAGTTGTTTGAGATTGATGAGATGTGTTGCCTCTTTCACGGCCTCCTTCACCGTTAAGACAAATGGTTCCTGAAGGTGTGATGAAACAAAGGATCAAGGACGGAAGAAGACAGTATAGAACCAGGGACATACCGCTTCTGCTGCAAAGCCATGGCATAGCATGGCGACGGCAGGAATGTCGGATGAAACCGCGAGTCTCAAATTGTACGAAATACCAGGAATCACAGTAAACTGCCGAGCCCGGAAGCTTTGTCTGGTACAGAATGTGAGTTTCGCAGCATAATATGGTTTCTTGTAGAATGTAATATCTGTCATTGCGGACCAGGTCTCTGCGAAGAGACGGGAAACCATGTCCACAGCGAATACGGAATAGACGCGTCGCACGTCGACACATTTGAGAAGGGAATTTGCCAGGAGCTGGATTCTGGGAACTACGAACTGGGACTCAAGGGTGGATGTGGGGTGCGCGGAATAGATGAGAATAGGATAAGCACCCATCGTGTGATAGGCACAGGAGAGAATAAAGTCCAGAGTGTCATTGGTCGTACATGCTATCCAGACTTGACCCTCCATAGGCTGATTGGCATTGAGCATTTCTTTGATTGCATGCGAATAGATGATATTGGAATTCCGTGGGTCAGCTTTGAACGCGTTCCAGATGGTTTGGGGCAGGGAACTCGCCGAGCGATAAACAGTGACGGTAACTTGAGAAAGAAGCGCAGGCATTCTATAATGACGGCGGTGAACGATGCAAGCATTTTATAGCAGTGGTTTATGCCCGAAAACGGTGCAAAGCTGTATCTTGGAATGGAAGATATATGCTTCACACCTAGTAGGCTTTAGGGAGTGATGTCAACAAGTTGATTGGGGCAGTTTTCCATTGACTCGATGTACATCTCCATCGCTGTTGACACAGCATCAAGGAAGTGAGCCAAGCTCCCATTAGACACGAAAAGCATGTCAAACTTGAGAGACTTACCGAACTGCCAACGCTGTCAAGCGATAGCCACGATGGAAAGATTGAATGAAACAGATCGAGCGTTCAAAGTAGAGGGGATACATCAGCATAAGACCAAAATTAGGAAATGTGCAGAATACCGCGTCGCATACACACATGAAACCAAGGCTCAGTGAATCGCAGATGCTCAGAATTCTGAACTCTAGTAGAAAACGCTTGGCGCTTATAATTGAACCGCTGCAGCAGCTTTCCTTCGGAGAACGAGGAAGAGTTTATTATACTGACGTGGTCCCTAATCAGTTCATCATGGAACATGGATATCTACTTATCTAATCGGTACACTACTTCAGAGTCCCTTGCGTGTGCAAACAATGTCACGTATATGACTCGACTCCTTGATAAACTGATAATTCCAACTACGGACGACGTTAGTATAATCAACTCCCCTTCCTTCTCTGTATCAGGCCCACCTGTGTAACCTATCGTCAAAAATGTCGGAGAAAACCGCGCGAACACACAATCACGTCTCGAATCGTGCAAGAAACAAGAGGGGAGGAGAACGAAAGGTAGTGTTCAAGGGATTTCTTGGTAGTCCTTTTCGAATTCAGTGGTACTGCAGTCACAAGTTAAAATGCAATCCAAAGCCTGACTTTTCCAAATAGGCCTATCGTTACAAATACCATGCAAAATACCTTGCTAGATGCCACTATTGCACTTCTGAGCGGCATCGCAGGCTATCATACAAGTCGTAAACGGAAGCGGACATCAGCTCAACAGAAAGAGCCCTGCAAAAAAAGGAAGCAGGCTGAAGCGGATGCCGACCGACCTCCAGCAGTGTTCAGTGAAACCTCCGTCATGGACATTGACAATGCTCTAGCCGATTCGAATTCGATTGTCCTTGAACGCCCTCCAGTCTCCAAACATCTGATAGTCGGAATCAATGAAGTGACAAAACGACTGGAGCAACAAGTCCGTATCGAGCGCGTCACTCAAGTCACCACCCTACATTCCTCAGCGAACAAATCTCCGTCACCATGTTCATTGTCTGTCATTCTAGTGTGCCGCTCAGACATCAATCCTCCAATTTTGGTTGATCATCTTCCCCACTTGGTTGCGGCCTTCAATTCACTTAGACCTGATCAGCCAGTCAGACTTGTCCCATTGCAAACAGGAGCAGAAACACGTTTGTCGCAAGCAGTCGGATTGCGAAGAGCTGCTGTTCTGGCATTTGACGTACGTTTTCTTGCTATTTAATCCGTTTTGTCGTGCTGACTGATGCCTATCGACAGTCTAATTGCCCGAATTTGAAGTCAATCTTGGATTTATTGGGAGACCTTCCAACTGTGTCTGCAACATGGCTGGCTTCCTCGGTTCCTATTGTTGAGAAATTCGTCCCGACCCACATCAAGCAGGTCCGAACATCTGTACCTAAAGATATGAAAGCAGAGAAACAGAGAAGGAAAGAAGAGAAAGTATTGAAGAAAGAGAGGCAGCATTCCACTGGTAATCGGATATCCAAAGAAATATCATTGTATGCATGAACCGGATCTGGGAAAACTGGGTATGGCGAGGCCAGTCCATTGGGCTCGGTACCCTTGAAGTCAACAGTCTCTGAAACAAAGTGATGATTAAGTTGAGCCGAGTCAATCTGCAAAAATCAACTTGATTGGATTGGAACTCTTATTAAACGCGGCGCCGGGCAGCCAATCGACTAGGAGGTCAGAAAGCTCCGCGTCTCGTTCTAGAGGCACACATGAAATCTTCCAGAACAATACAAATACATAACTGATTCATAGAGATCCCTTCTTCATGATCAAGCGAAAATAGCGAGACGAGGGTCAATCTCGGCGGGATTGTTCAACTGAAATTAGAGTAAGTGAATGGGGCCAGATCGTACAATAAAATACCATACTCTTAAATCAATGTTAAGTGCAGTAATCGCCTTGATTTCATCCTCATCCAGGTTGAAAGAGTCAGATTGGAGATTCTCTCTGAGTTTCACAAGCTCGGTACTCTTAGGAATGACGGCAATGCCTCGTTGTGTCGACCAACGAAGTACAACCTGAGCGGCAGCTGGTTATGGTTATAGCTAGTGACCAGATCATATCCCAAGAGATAAATTCACTCACTTTTGTTGTGCTTGGAGGCTACCTGGGTGACTATATCGTGACGCAACAAACTTTGTGCACCTTTATCCATCGAGAGCTCGAAATATCCCTGATAATGAGGTCTTACATTGATGACCTGATGATGTACAGATCTGATAGATACCTGTGGCCCAAGGGAGGAATATGCTGTGACAGCAATATTAAGAGTCTTTGCAAGATCGACTAGTGCAGTTTGGACGAGATATGGATGCAATTCGACTTGAAGAACCTGGGGTTCGATGCGTGCGTAACGTAATACGTCGAGGACCAGGGATCCACTGCAGTTACTGAAAACGGTAGTGTTTTGTGACATTCAGTACTATCTTGTTTCAACGTCCACTTACCTCAGCCCGATGTTCTTGGCGTAGCCCTCATCAACCAACTCCTCCATTGCACCCCAGGTTTCCTGAAGGGGAGTGTTCTCTATAATATTAGTTCGTCCTTAAGACAATCCATCGAGGATATTGTTGCCTCGTACGTAGTTGAACACGCCCATTGTCATCAAACCACTCAGGCGGGTAGCGATGATCGGGATCGACATACTGAAGAGCAATTGGGAAGTGGACTAGGAACAGATCGAAATAATCGATGCCCCAGAGACCAAGCTGTTTCTTGGTGATTGGTTTCACATGTTCACGCGCGTGGAAAGTGTTCCATAACTGTGATATATCTCCAAATTGTTATAGGGCTTGAAATAAAGTCCTGATAACTTGCCTTGGAAGTGATGACTAATTGGATTGTGAGTACGATGTGGATAGTGTGTGGCGCATGTGTACATACACAGTTCTTCCCGCTTAACGATTCCCTCTTGAATGGCTCGACGAACTCCTTCACCAGCCTCCTTCTCATTTCCGTAGTCACAAGCGCCATCAAAGAGCCTGTATCCCGCCTTTATCGCTTGATAGACGGTCTGTAAGGTATCGGGGAGTCAGAACCACACTGTGTTATCGATTTGATTGGCATCACCTCTGCACAGATACTTTTGTTGATCTGTGTTTCTCATCAGGCGCATGAATTATGAATCAGGAATGAAAACCTGCCTTCCAGAGGCCGAGACTGTCCACAATTCCATCCTTAGGCATCATCCACTTCAAAGACTCGAGAGCATTGATTCTTACCCAACCAGAGGCATCTAGATGGCAATCAACCAGGAGATCAGCCCAAATTTTGAGCTCACTGACCTTCCGACCAGTTCTCTTCAAGATGATAGACGACATATTGGAAGATTGAAGAAGTGTGAGAGTGTTGGGGCCATCTCAAGTCGCAAGGTTAAAAGGCAGCGGGACCGCCGGACCGTGCAAGGACACCCGACTCCGGACACGTGGTGAAGATCAAATATTTTACTACGTCGCGTGGTACAAGTACTCCCTACTCTGAGATAGTATGCTGCAGTAAACATAAGAGCGCGCACTTAGAAGACGGCGCATTCACCTTCGTCGTCAATCTTGACATGCGATTACACATTCTCGGCCTCGGTCCAGTGGGCAACCTTCTCGCGTTCCACTTACGCCGTGCCCTTCCCAGCCACCACACTATTACCCTCATCCATAAAACGCAGTCACAGGCAAATACATCCCTCTCCCATGGAGGTATCATACAGATTGAAAACCAAGGTGTGGTTACCACCGCACGTGGCTTTGGCTCAGAGGTCTTTGAGGCAACTAAGCCGGCCACACTGTCAGCCTCGGAAGGTAGTAGAGCAGGCGGAGCGGACATCATCGAATCTCTTTTCATCACAACCAAAGCCCACTCAACCGTCCCAGCTGTCCGCCGACTCCTCCCTCGCTTGTCTCCCAATACCACAATCGTCCTCATGCACAATGGAATGGGTGTATACGAAGAACTAATCTGCGATATTTTCCGAAACCCCGAACAGCGACCGCACTTTATCCTATCGAGCAATACACATGGTGCCTTCCGTAAAGACACTGCCAAACTCTTCGTTCATGCCGGAATCGGTTCCATCAGATTCGGTATCGTACCCGATCCTGAAGGACGTAATTTTGAAGCTGGCTTCAATGACACAACTGTGCCCCAGAGCGAACGTCGGCCTCGCCTCTCGGACCTCACGCCGTCCGAGGCTGACCCGAAGTATAAGCGATACATTAGCTTACGGGACACTGTTGCGGCATTGCTGCTCATGGAGTCTCTCAATGTGTCTTGGCTCCCAATGTCGGAGGTTCAGACGGCTATGCGCCGCAAGCTGGTCGCTAATGCTGTCATCAACCCTCTTACCGCTCTCATGGGATGCCGAAACGGTGATATCTTCACTACCAATGCTGCAGCTCGCCTCGCGCAAAGAGTCTGCTATGAAGCGTCAGAAGCGTTTGCGGCGGAATTTAACTCAGAGTCGAAGGCGTGGTTGGACAGCCTTGTCTCTCGGGGAGTCAATATCGAAGATGTTCCCGTCGGACAGTTTCCGCGTGCGCTGGCTGGTAAGGCGTTAGAGGCGGAAGTACGTCGAGTGGCAGAAGCGACAAGAGGAAACATATCGTCAATGTTGGCTGATGTCCGCCGGGGACGATCAACGGAGGTGGAATTCATCAACGGATATCTGCTAAAGTTGGGTGCCACGTATCAAGTGCCGATGCCTGCAACTGCCACTCTTCTCAATCTCGTAAAGATGCGCAGCGCTATACCAATTGATCAGATGTTGTAAAATTCCTCTCAGGCTCATTATGCATTTGCAAGATAATCACTACCTTCAACGCAAACCTTGATGTCATGCCGGTGTCGTTTGAATCGATCAACGCTTAGTACTCATGATCAAATGTGACGGGCGTTAATCAAGCGCTACGCCCTAATAGCCACCGCACCACAGCTTTTGATATCACTCATCCATCATTAAGTTTTCAATGCCTTCACCTCTGGACAAACTTCACCGTTGACGCACTCACGTCTTCATGAACTATTTGGATATGATCATGAACGAATGTACGAATTACGCTAACAGTAACCCCGACATCAGCGGTGTTGTATGTACAACCTTCAAGTACATGGGAGTATGTTTATCGATAGAAGTTGTTTTACTAGGGCGTCCGTATCAGCTTTTATCTCCAAACTTTCCTTCTCGGTAAGTTACACGGTCTCGACGATGCGAAACTCTCATATTGGCCACAGTCCTTCTTGTTGACCGTTCTTGGCAAAGTGCACCTATTGCCCTATGGACCTTCATAGCGACCAGTGCTGGACTCATCTTAGCTGCTATCATCATCAGAGAAGAGCTCACACTCTTTCAAGCCCTTCAAGTCTCTAACCTTGTCTGGTTGGTTGACACGGCAATACGTATCCTACTTTGATATTCGTGTTGACCAATCCAAATAGGTTGGCAAATTTTGGAATCTTCTTTGCGCTTGCAAGCTACTCTCGACAGAAAGCTGCCAGCCGTAAAGAAAAAGACTTTCAGTCTGCACATGACTTCAAGGTAAAATTTGGTGCAATGGCTCAGTCTCTCATGTCGATGGCGTTGACACTGTATATGTGGTATGTTTACACTCTCGAAGTCTCTTCAAGCCTCTCTCATATGCATGAAAGGGGAAACGCAAAGACTTTTGGACCCCTTTCGGAATGTTCTCATCTTGTGAAATACATTTTCTTTGTCATCGAAGCTCAAGCAACGTCAGTTGGGCGGATCGTCGGTCTTGTTATTACTTCTCTCCTCACGGCAATTTATCTCCTCATCACCCTCCAAGAGCTGAATTCTTATCGCCAAAGCTACAGTGACCATCCCAAGAGATCCTCACCCAGTCAGTCACCGTCGTCTCTACCATTCCCGCTACCTCTGGGCAACTCAGCTCCCGTTATTTCTTCGAATTCCGTTCACCTACCCACCTTGTCCGTAGCAAATGGAACATCAGGCTCCGCTCCTCGTCCGCATCGCAATACAATCTCGTCAAATCCGGCTAGGTCTTCGCTCAAAGTCAAGTCAACCACTGCCAAACGTCGTCCAAAACGACGTCGCTGGTCATCAGACTTGGATCCTATGTTGGTTGGAATCATAATTTGTCAAGTGCTGGTGTTCACATACTTAATCGTCTCTACGGAGTTATTGCTCAAACGCAATCCGAGCAAGGATGATTCCACTGGACAATGGTCCTTTGGGCAGATACTCGCTCTCATCGTTACAATACCGTCAGCATTTTCACTCATCGGAGCGATGAGGGAGCATGGAGTAAAACGTCTCTCCAGACGCAAGAAGAAGGGTATGAGGGTTAGAGAGCATAAGAACCGTGAAGAAGATCTCGAGTTGGCGATGGGTTGCTAACATGGGATATCTTTTCCATCATATTATTTAGAATCGCCTCATTGATTATATATGTATCAATATTTATTAGTGGGCAAAGATGTTAAGAATATCTGAAGAAGAATTAAGAATAAATGGGTGGGTACAAAAACACATAAATCTGGTCAGTAAAATTTCAAAGTCCCATGAAAAGCTTTGTAATTAGTGGTCATCTGAGTTCGGTTCTCCCCACTTGAAGATTCTAACCGCTCCGTCGGTCCAAGACTCTACACGACGGCGCGCGAGCATAGACATTGTTGACTTGTCTGTTCCGACAAACCCGTCACCCAATGACTGTATCCCCGCGTCAATAAAAATGGGATACCTATAAGGATCCGTAAGCGATGAGAAAGACCAAGGTAAGAACCAAAGCATACCATGGTCCTAGTAAGTCGGCTGTTTGTGAGTGATCTACTCCATACCACCCTTTGCCCTTGACTTCTTCCCACCAGGCCTTGTCACGCTCATCGCTGGTCATGATAACGTGCTCCACGGAAATACCTTTTCGTTGCAGAAGCTCTATTTTAACTTCATCCACACGCCGCGCTATTACATCCAGAGAAGCATAACAACCAGTCGGGCCATCAGGGCAGAAGACTCCAAAATCACCTCGTCGTACGTGAATAGCAATCCACTGGAAGCAAGGGAGGCTAAACATCAGTATCTTAGAAAAGGCAGGCTAAACTTGCCGGTGGTGTTGGTTCGTCCTCTGAAGTCCCCAGTGTTCGTCTGACATACTGATACACCAGTTCTTTTATCCTTGGCGACCAATGGAGGTGCTGCCCAACAAATCTCCATGCTGGGCTGTAATCAAACTCCATCTCAAACGGCTTATAAAGTTGAGTCGATGGACGTCTGAGTAAAAGGAGAAGACCTTACCTGATTGGCGCACACGTAGTACAGATAGTCGTAACACAACATTTGTTCATCTGGTGGAAGAAGTACATGACGATTTGGCGATTCACGAGGAGGGACAAGATTCTCAGCACGGGCTTCTGGAAAAGCGAGCGCCGCCAACGACCAAAAGAAGCTGTGCACATCACCGTCAAGATGAGGGATGACTTTAATCCATGACGGAGCCTTAGTATATGATATATCTGATCGGTTTCGACCTCTGAGTCAAAAACAACAAACAGAGAAACTGAACGCACCAAGTTTGAGATGATCGGGGACCGGACTATGGCGGGGTTCATCGCTGGATTTTTGAACAGTCTCCCATGTGTTCCAGCATCCAATCTCGTCTATGTCTTCACTGCTACGATTTTTGACTTCATGCCACTCTAAGACTGAAATATTTAAAGTCTTTCTAAGCCGTGGGACGTCAAAAACGAGGCCGAAATCGACGGGGGGGACCGCTGCCCCAATATGAGATGGAATGAACATGGGAACGACTGGAATACGGTCTGTTATGATAGCGAGATAGATGAGATTGATCTATGGTCTGTTGAGAGCAATGAAGGAGACCAGGGTTTGACGGCATACATAGGTCATCACGTCGTTTGCTATAAACGATATCAACGTAAGGGCAATAGGAATAGTAAGAGGCCACATACTCCAGCCTGCAGATATCCAGGAAGTGATGTACTTGCGATCAGCTCGTAAGTTATCTACGTGACTGTGAGCAACAATGCTTCTCGAGACGTGGTACTAAGAAGGTACCCCTGAAGTTAGCTGTAGGCGGACCCAGCAAGTTAGCTGCTGGACCGAAAGGGTCGATAAGGACCGAGGAGTTCGTGTTTGAAGGCGTTTCTGAAAGAACCTCAGCGACAGGAATGACAGTATGCTGGTCGGTCCATGGAACGCGAAAGACAGAGAAACCAAGAAATGAGGCGAGAGCAACGAAGGATATACCAACAATGAACCTGCGTTTTCCGGCCACCGCGAAATACTTTTGCCAGCGGGGGTACTGTCGGTTTGCGAGGAGGGACTCTGAGTCCTCGTGCATGGTGAAAAGCAGGTGGCACAATTGAGCGTGGCAGCTGGGCAAAGATTTCAGGGCGCAATTGAGATCTACGATCTGATCGTCCTGATCTGTTGTGTCAGGGGTGAAATCGACGGGCCAACCACTCTATGTCTCTTTCCGTTTTATGCACTTATATGCTCTCGCCGGTGGATTGTCATGGACGCCTCTGGATACCCACTTAACTCCAAAGTTTCCAACCACACCAATCAACGGTCGCTCTCAATGCAAACGCTTGTCAATTCTCCACCATTCATTACATCCATTTCTCCGGTTATTAGGAGTTCTTTGTTCACGATCCTCGCTTCCCCCATTCATACACAGATCTCGCCTTCTCACAAAATGCTATTTGCGGCAGTGTTTAGGCTCCCCATTGTGGCGTTCTCATCACCATCCTGGGCCTTCCTGTCGCATCTACTTTCTATCCCACTCTGACATCCTATCATTTCATTGCGCTGCACGCTGCGCCTATCAAAGGCTCTCTATCCCGCTTCAGTCGTTTCTGTTGTTCTTCTCAATGATAGAAAAACTCTTTTGTTCTACAACATGGTTACCCATTTCGACTGGTACGGCAACGTTTTCATCTGGGGCAGTCTGACTTATTATGTATCGCTGGCTTGTTGAGTATCGAGAGCACATGCTCTCCAGCGTAAGTCCGGTGCTCCTGAACATTTGATCCCATGGTAATTGTTGAACAGACTGCAGGCCGCACGATCGGTCTTACAAACACTCCTTGGTGTATGGGTTTTCAATGAGGTCCTTACTGGGTTAGTGCTACGAGGTTCTTCATCCATCTGTTCTCTGACTTATGACTTGTTCAATAGATCTCGAGGCATCCGAGGCAAAGGAGTAAGGCACCTTGATTCGCAGAAAACAAAATCTCCGAGACGCGTTTGGACGACTGTAAGATCATACCGTACAGTGCGGTAGTTTGTTACAATTTCAATACTTTCCGCGCCGTCAGACTCATGTAAGCAATGGAAGCAAATCAGGTACGTACCCAAGTACGTATTGGCAACTCCTGTCAACTTTATATTCAATTGTCAAGAGCCTTCTTAGGTATTCGCCTCGATCGAAATGAATGTTTACGTCGACTTTTATGTGGCAACCACCGGGTCTGAATATGTAAAAACTATATGTGTACGATATCGACGTTTTCAGAAGCGTCGAGAACCCCGCAGAGGACGGATAGTGGCGTCCTTATTCAATGTCAACATTAACCTAAGTTGCGTACTTCCTGCTTTAGATCGGGTAATGATTCTGTCCTCTATTAGTCTCAAGAGATTAAGGCCTTAAGGTTGTCGAATTCGACCTTGTCTTTTCTGACTGGGCTGATTTTTCTTTGTTGCCCATGTTGCTACTACTTCGTTCGGACGAAATACGCTATCACAGTGAGTGGTTCCTCTAAGGCCTCGCCCCTGAATGGAAGAAGGGGAAATTATGCGATGACCCTCTCCATGAGGTACTTACGCGATTCCGCATTCCATCCGATTCCATCTGGATATTCAAGTCCTTTTTCTGTATTTATAGGACGTCATGTACAATCGATCTACTCGTATCTCCCCATCGCTTCGGGCTTTAACACCATGTCCTCTACTCTTACTGCCTTGGACTTCGAGTTTCATGCGAATCATCGAACACAACCTAGTAGCATTACCCAGCTTAAAGTCGGATGTCAGGTGGACTGCCCTGCATTCAACTGTCGGCGTCCAACACTGGGGAGCACAAGAAATTCCGTCTCATCCCAGGAAACGCTGGTAGAATTGACCCAATCTACTCGTGCTGAGAGAAGAATGGGCGATACTGAACTTTCCTACTACCTACCTGCGCGAGAAAGTGGCGTCAACGACATGTGAGTGGAGAATGATCCGACGACGGAAATTCTTATCCGAAAAAATTTATTGTTAGGTATCTTCATCTTGGCTGTCATGCACCTCGACACATTCTAAAACGAGAGCGTGTTCGCCTGGTATGGGCAATTCTCAGAATCAGGCACCCTTTGCTGGCATCAAAAATCGAAATGTACAGCTACGATGACGTCAGATTCGCGTATGCAAACTGTATTCTTGTCGTTGAAAAAAAGGCTCATATATTGAGTTAATCAGCTACGTACCTCCTCATTCTGCTGAGAACGCATTGGACGATGCCGGAAACAACCTAGAGTATCGCGCACAGACCAAAGATGGCATGTATATATTTGACTCTCCTCCCGTTCATTCTTGCCTCAACTCTCTCTGAAAGAGCTAATTGATTCATACCTGAACGGACCAAGGATCCTTTCTGACGGTCGTATATCGTATCTCATAGTTTCTTTTCCTGATAAGGCCCATACAAGGATTGAAACAGTGAAATGCGAATTTCTTATATCTGCTGCTCATTTCTTGGGCGACGGGATAGCTCTTCATCAATTTGCTAACGACTTCTTTGGCCTCTTGGGTTCCTCTTCTACGAGTCAACTATCTGCGCTTTTGTTCTCGGAGTGGTATGCGGTTTGTGGAAAGCTAGATGACCAGGTAAACTTCAATTTCTAACCACTTCTCAATCATTTGTTAATTTCTTCTCTAGCCTAGGGATCTTCCGAGCGCTCTTGAATCAAGACTCCCCGCATTGCGTAGCAAATTCGCTGAAATAGTTGCTCGTGTCGATTTTGACAGGGAAAAAAGGAAACTTATTGTAAGTCTGAGTTCTTCGTTTGGCTCAAGGTCACCACGACAATCATAGGGTGGCCAAACATTCCCTCGAATGGCTGGATCCACTCGTCGGACCGTTGTCCCAACGGTTTCCTTTGATGAGAACCGTACGAGAGACATCCTGAAAAGGTGTAAAGACCATGGCGTGTCCATTTCCAGTGCCTTGTTCGCAATTTGTAACATTGCATGGGCGAAGACAAGGAGTGAGAAGCCCGAAATACCGACGTATGAATTTTACCAGTCCAAATCTACTGCCAATACTTATGCAGCTCATAGACTGATGTATTCAGCACTTAATTTAAGACCATGTTTGTTGGGAGACAAAGCTCCCAGTGACTCGTATTGGTTTCTTTCAATAGGATACTTCAATGTCGTCCTTCCCACCTTTTTGCCGCGTTCCGGCGAACTTGGTCCGATCTTTTGGCACAGGGCACGTTCGGCCAAGTCTCAAAGTACCAATATCGTCAAGAATCCGTTGACCGTGTCTCGCAGCCGAGAGATGGCTCGTGAACGAGGTCGAAGAGCAAAAGCCTGGGCCAAGGAAGATGACGATAAGGCTAACGGGGTTTGGAAAGCTCCACCCCCAGCTCCTAGGAACCCGGGTCCGCCATCCAGTGCTCTTCTTGGTCTATCACTACTCGGCAACCTCGATGGAATATATAAACATTCCAATTTTCCTGAAATTAAACTTGACACTCTCACGACGGGCTCGAGACAACGTGCCGGAGGAATGCTTCTTTTCGGCTATACTTTCGTTGGAAAATTGTGGATTAGCCTAGGTTATGACGAGAATGGACTTGACAAGGAAGTAGTGGAGGGCTTCTGGAGTAATGTGCTCTCTTGTACCGACGAATTTTTGATTGATTGATTGACCAATGATACTTCTTCTGTACTGCCCCAAAAGCTTCTTCGTCTACATGATTTAGCGCTCGAGCTTTCGGAGCACTTCGGTAACCAATATTCTGACTCATGAATGACACACTTAATTATAATGCGATGGTATATGTATGTTGTACAAAGACAATTATGTTTTTTGTCTATTGCTCTTATCTCTCACTTCCTTCGACGCCACAGCGGGTATTCGATTGGACAATCGTTTGAGCATTAAATTGATCTTGACATCAGACATTTCCGATATATTCATCAAGCCTGGAAAGCCCTCAGTCGTGCATGCCATGAGCTATCCACTTCTACGGGTGTTTGGGCGCGCCTGAGCCTGGCCTCATGGTCCAAACTTCTAAGGTATCGTGAGCCATCATAAGTAGCAACAGACTCAGAATATAGGAATCTTACATTCTGGTCCCATGGTTTTGATATATAGTGCTGAGAAGGGAAATTTGTATTCCGCTCCATACAAGAAGGGTCTGCAAGATGGAAATAATTTATGAGGTTTCTGAGGTCACGGTGAAAATAGAAATGCTCCACAAACTTACGTTCTTGCGAGCGAGAATGATGTTAAGCATGACAAGCAGTTGGGGAGGAGGGTTGTCAGTCTACGAGTCTCCTGTTTGAAATAGAAAGTATGGGCCGAGTGAACAAAACCTGTAAGCCTTTATAAATTTCTGAAAACATCTAGATTGGTTCTAGCCTCATAAACTCGGTACCTGTAAGGTGAGTTTCCGGGGATCCCAATGTTGACATAAAACAAATCTTTGACCTGGTCGAATCAAACGACCGTGATAACGACATGTGCACACAGCAAAATGAAGCAATGCCGACCCGATCTAGCTTTTTCGAGGCCCTCGGCAGCTCGGGCCGGGACCCTCGAGGGCGCTAATCAGCAACTGTAAACACTGGCAACCAACTTGGTAACGCCACCAGAGTCCAGATCCGGATTTACCGTGTCGGGGCGGCACGAGAGGACTAGAACAACGAGCCACGCGCAACAATGTTGGTCCTGTGAGAAATAAGTGGTGATGCTTGTCAGGTATTACATATCTGGTAACTCTCGTTGTAACAAACGAGTCCATGTACTCTCCTTCCACCAATCATCCATCTGATCAATACGCTCCCACAGCGTCTCCTCGTCCACACCATACACTTCATATTTACTTCCATCGAGAGGCCGGCCTTCGCGCCTGGCCACCTCAAGCGCAGGTCTATTTTCTCCCCTGAAAATGTAATTAAACCAGCGTCAAAGTCGGGTGAATCATGGACCTACTTGAGCAGTTCCATCAACTCCTTGCGGTCGGGGAAGAATAAACGAGGCTCCAGGACAGCCAGGATACCGAGGGATGCGCGATAGAGGAAGGAATCGCCTTCCAATACAATTACATCCCATATACGAGCGCATGCCTCGAATGGCAAATGATCCAGAAACAGAGGCAGTAACCAGTCCTTTAGATAGGCAGAGGGTACTATCTGGTGTTGTTTAAAATTGAAGTAAACTGCAAAGATATATCGTTAGGTAATATTCTCAGATGCAGTGGCGGTGACGTACTCTTCGGCATCCCGTCCGCAAGCAACGTGTCAAAAATCCTTCAGAAGAAATTAATGACACTAAGAGTTACGTGTCGACAACCTTACCTATAATAGGCTTCGACCTGATATTGAGATCGGTCAGTATTTTCGATCCACGTAAGATAGATATTCATATTTACATCTTCTTGAGCTCCTTCTCCCCCGTAGAAGCTACGCAGACAGTGCCGATCCAATAGGTTTCGCATTGCTACAAAGCCTTGTTGGACGGGCATATTGATTAACAACATTGCTGCAATCCTTGCAGCACCAGGGGTGTAACCCAGCCCTTCATCGCTCCTTGCCACAACCCAGGCGCAAAGCATTTCCTTCAGTTCCTCGTATAACGGGCCCGTCTGGGGATGAAAGATGTGTAGTGAAGGGAGGGTGGTCAAGATATCTTTCTCGATCATTTCTAGACTATCTTGGGGAAAGACCTTTGAGCTAAGAGCCTTTTTCGCTCGAGAGAGACTGATGCGATAGTGATCTAGAGAAGATAGAATTTAGCAAGATAGATTCAAACCCTTAGACTGCAGGACAGACCTTTGCTCAAGGACAGTGAGTTGCCTACAGCGCGTTCCCACATGGAAGCTCTAAGTTTTGAGGGAATACCTTTCCACCAGAGTTTTCGTAGTGATGGGTTTTTGTGCACAACCCGCCAATCTGGTACAATCTCTTTCTCCCAAATGTGTAGCGACTCTTCAATGCTTTTCTCTCGCGCTAAACGACGCTGTTGTAAAGCTTTTCGTTTCTTTTCCGCTGTGATGATTTAGTTAGGCCAATCCAGACAAAATTGAGGCGAGAACTCACCCGCCACACGACTACTTTTCATCATAGACCGCCATGCCGCCATGTGCTTATCATCCTCCTCACGAGGCTTTGGTGGGAGAAACACAGGGCGTGTTTGGCTTCTCACTTTCTCGAGCGCAGATGGCCCTGTGGAGCGGTTTGGTCTGTGCCCGAAATGTTTCTGCGACGGAGAGGCGGGGGACGAAGCAGAGTTGGATCTTGAATGCGTTTCGGAGGTTGGGGAGGGAACAGGTACTTCAGGGGTTGCACTGAGAGGTCGTGGCGTTGGAGACGGATGAGGGGCTTCTGGTGGGGGAAGAGATTGTGTGGATTGCGCTGAGGGGAGAGGGTATTGAGAATATGAAGACTGTGGGGTATGTGACTGTTCATGTTCTTCGTCAGGCGGCTCCAAAGGTGATGGAACACAATTTGCCTGGGTCGTTGTTGCAGGGATGTCTTTGGTGGAATCAATCTGAGGATTCTCGTCTTCGGTATTGGGTATTGGTGGGGATGCTGGTTCACCAGCAGGATCCTCGAGCGAGATTTGTGAAAACTGATCAGATAATACGGGACTCAAGGGGTAGGGTGTCTGTGGTGACGACTGGCCGTCGTGGCCGTCAATATCTAGCATAGAAACGGAGAGATTTTGGCTCTCAAAGACGGCTTTGGAGTGCACGTGTCGTGCTCGCGCTCGTGCTCGAGCTATGTCCTCCCTGATTGCTTCTGGAGAGAAATGGGAGGCAAATTCGTTGAGATCGCCAGCAGAGAAGGCATCGTCAAAGTCAGATGGATGGTGAACGCGATGGAAGGTGTCTGAATGGCCATCCATGAGTAAGAACGTCAGCAGGAACGGTGGCTGTGTCCCGTCGCGTCCTGTCCATGATCGCTGAAGTCCTCCTCGTCCTCGCCGGCCACTCCTCTTCCCTCTTTCCCACAGACCACATCCTTCACCCCTCCTTCGCGCCTCTTCTTCATCCCGGTGAAAAACAGGCTCTTGAAGCTCTCGGCCTCATTGCCTTCCGTTACCGAAAGATCAAGGCTGCATCGACCCGCCTTTCTCGATCATCATCGCGCACAATATGCGCTCTCTGCGCGACTCTCAACAGCATTTTGCGAGACGAATACGAATCTCTAGTGGTAGAAACTGAATCAAAGATCCTCAGCCGTGACGCTAACCTCGTCGCAAGTGGCTCGTTCGTGCCCCTTTCGTCACTTCGCGCGACATTCTCAGAATGGGACGCGCCTCTTGCCGCATTGGCCTCTTTGGTAGAAGAATTGGAGGCGGAGAAGCATTGGAGACCTGGTATACTGATTGATATGCTACTGGCACGCTCTCACACCGGTGTGCACCGTGTCGCAGACATTCTTTCACGTCTTTCGGTCGCTGTTCAACGAGTATGGCGAATTCAACTCACAGCTTTTCTTGTCCACGGATCCATATCCAACATAGATCCTCTTGTATCTGAAAACTATACACTCCTTGACGGATCCACACCCTCTTGTGTTTCTGCACAATCACAGGAATCCATTACCTATGTCGGACGTGCTATAGCCACCGTCAAGGCAGCCAAGTGGCAGAAACAGCTTCCTCAGAGCCTTGCAATTGCACATACTAGCCTATTGGAGAATGTGTTGCCTGAGGATCAGCATGCATTTGACCTTGTCATCTCTCAGATTCGAACGAACGTTAGTGAATGGCTCTGGCTGAATGTCTTAACCCAAAAGGACGTTGAAGATGCGGTAGAGACATTGTATGCCTTTTGTTTGCCTTTAACATTCTCTGCTGACAGAAAATATCAGAGCAAACTACTTTCTTTTACGAAATGGCGAGTTCAGTCTCGCTGTGATTCGTGAAATCGAGCGCCTCAAACTTTCTCGTTTAACACTACGTTCTGGCCCCACATCTATGATACGTGACCAAGACTTGAATCTCGCCCTTCTCCGTGCTTCTCTTGGTACTTCAGCGCAACACGACCCAGCCCTCGCGCACCTACGATTTTCTTTACCTTCAGGGCCGCTTCGTCCACTTCTTCCATCCCTAGTCAACACAGCTCCCCTACCGTCACCATCTCCTTTGACATCGTCTACGTCAGGACAGAATTCCGATCTATTTGCCTCCCATCTTCTAGGTACCCCGCTGAATTTAACATACAACGTAACCTGGCCCCTTGATCTATTCCTTCATCCGGCAGACCTGAATGCGTATGCTGGTCTCTTTTCTTACCTATCAGCCCTTCGAAAAACCCATGTGCGTGTCCATAGTTGCTGGACTTCTCTCTCGAATGCCCAGAGAGCTCGTCGACGATGGACAGGGCTTGGGGAAGGTGGCACTACAGAAGATCTTGAACTGCGAAGCAAAGCTCTGCGCTGTGGGTGGGGCATAGTTCGCGATATGGAGTGGTTCCTGGACACCCTACTGGGATACCTCATGATGGATGTGATTGACATCGAGTTCAGAAAATTGAAGGAACTCCTTGTTCAGAAGGTGTCGGCTGTTGTAGATGCGTCGTCGGATGCACAACTGAACGCAGCTGCCACCTCAACACTCTTGGACTTCACTACTCTTCGTGTTATTCACACTACTTATCTTGATCGTCTCCTTACGGGCTGTTTGTTGACGAATTCGATGCTAATGTCTATCCTTCGTCCAATATTAGATATCTGTGAACGATTCGTTGCACAAGTGGAACGGTGGGGAGGAGATGTTCTCCCCGCTCTTTTGTTTGAGGGAAGCTTGAAAGAAGGAGATGAAAAGGTCGGAGGCATGGTGGAGGAGAGGTGGTTGATTGTCGCTGAAATCAACGAGGTGGGTCCGGCTTCCTATTGGCGCCTTTTTCCTTTGACTGACAGGTCGTAGACTCTTCAAAAAGCTCTGGACTCCTTCTTTGAGCAGTTGGCCACGTCGATTTCGCAACAGCCATTTACGACTGCGGCAGACGCCTCCAAGTCTGTTATTATGAACGCAAGTATGGCAAATCACACAACATTGAATGCGTCGCGGGCTGCCAAGGGGTTGGATGGGGGACTAGGGGAAGTCCGGCGGCATGTGGAGCATCTGTTGCTCAGGCTGGATTTTAACGGTGGGTTTTCCAAGCGTAGAGAGAGCGGAGGTCAGACAGCAGACATCCTTGCCGCACTCCAATAGTTTATTAAACGTTTATCCATCATTGAACCGATAAGATCATAAGAAAGCATGTCAGTGATGTAGGGGCCAAACAAATTTTCGAACTGGTGATAGGCGTCGAGCACGCCATGTTGTATGGAGCGCGTCGCCCGGTGATGCTTGTGATAAAGCAGGGATTGGAGGTGCGATATATCGTGTAATCTGATCTGGCTTAGCGATAATCAGGCAGACAGGCGCCCTGTAAATTCCGAGTAATGAGTTCCACGGCCCAGCGCCTCTCTCATCAGCTCCAACTACTTCGTCCATTCCACCAAATGTCCTCTCGTTCGTATTTCTTGTCCCTTCCATTCTTGCTTGCACTGAATCCTGTTGCAGAGTACACTCCTCGCCTCATCGGTGCTCCCAACACCCTTGGTGAAAAATTTCTCATATCCACTATCGACTAATCAGGCTGATCGCAGCAATACAGAGCATCGCGTCTACATCGAGCAAAATGGCTCTGTCGTTTCTCCCTTCCACGACATCCCGCTCTTCGCTGACCAGAATAACGGTATTTTCAACATGATCGTCGAGGTTCCTCGCTGGACCAACGCGAAGATGGAGATCTCCAAGGAGGAGCCTTTCAACCCCATCAAGCAGGACATCAAGAGGGGCAAGTTGAGGTATGTTCGCAACTGTTTCCCCCACCACGGCTATATCTGGAACTACGGCGCCTTCCCCCAAGTAAGTCGAGCTTGAGCCGCTAGCACATGTGTTGTATCTAAGATCTATCCATCAGACTTGGGAGGACCCCGCTCAATCCCATGCTGAGACCAAGGCCAAGGGCGACAATGATCCTCTTGATGTTTGCGAGATCGGCGAACAAGTCGGCTACGTTGGCCAGGTCAAACAAGTCAAGGTCCTTGGCATCATGGCCCTCCTCGACGAAGGCGAGACCGACTGGAAGGTTATCGTCGTCGACGTCCTGGACCCTCTTGCGTCCAAGCTCAACGATATCGAGGATGTTGAGCGTCACCTCCCTGGTTTGATCAGAGCGACCAATGAATGGTTCAGGTATCCGAGCTGTTTTGTACTCTTTTTCTTGTATTAAGTCTAAAGACTCGTTCCAGGATTTACAAGATTCCCGATGGAAAGCCCGAAAATACCTTCGCGTTCTCAGGCGAGGCCAAGAACAAGAAATACGCCACCGAGATCATTCACGAGTGCCATGAGTCTTGGCGTCGTCTTATCACTGGCGAGTCTCCAGCGAAGACTCCCAGCTATGATCTTTCCATGTAGGCCTCTCTTTTTGCGGCCACCTTCTTCCTCTAATAGATGTTTACAGCCGTAACATTACGATCCAAAACTCGCCTGGCTTTGTTCGCAGGGACGACCCTGTTTACACCAGCCTCCCTGCCGATTCCAGGAAACCTCCTGCTGCAATTGACCCCTCTGGTGAGTGAGATGATTCGTCGAGGACACTCCGTAAAGCTGATCTATCTCCAGTGTCGAAATGGTTCTACATTTCATCCGCCCAGGTCTAGAGCTTGCCACAAGGATCAGTAGTGCTCGAGCACGACAGTATCAAATTTCAAAGAATAAATTGTTGAGCTTTGACTCCTGTTGACATTCCTGTCGTCCTGCGTAGAAAAAGCATCCCACTAAGCACTGTAAAAATAAACAATCTCGTTTGAATGATTATCAGGAAAATACATTGAGGGTATGATTATTCTACGATTGTGATAGATTACAACTCTGTTGAGCGTCGAGTCTAAGCTCGTTTTTCTGATCCAACGTCGGGCTGTGCTGGTGGATATCGGCAATAACGGTCAGAGATTGACGTTACAGTCCAGGTTCCTGAGGAAGTATGGGTAGAAACTCAAGGAGTTCAATACGAATCACGCACCCTCTAGTGCGGAGAACACAGAATACTCGTTTGTCATGACACGAGAAACCGTATGAGTTTCCAGCACTTTTCCAGGCTTGCCACCTTTCTTAGAACTAAGTTCCGAGCGTTGATAGGTAAAAGTGAAAGGAGGTTCGCCAATTAAAGTGAAAACGATTTCCGCTTGATCACCTGTGTAATGTTAGCAAACTCTGCTTGCAATCCCGGACAACGCAATACTGACCTTCATGAATATTTTGATAGATCCTTTTACCATGTCCAACCTGAGCAGAAGGAAGAGGATGTACTGTGAAGTGGATATCTGCGACTGCAGTTTTGCAAAGCTTTTGCTGATGAGCGATCGAAGTGATAGTGAATTCACCCGGCTGCTGCTGAACCAACGAGAATGGAGACACTTTAGCTTCATGGCTGTAGGACTTTCCATTCATGCGGTAACTAACCAATTGTCAGTGACCAGTCACGAATGACGTACAAAAGCCATACCCGATATTCCAAGGTGGTGTACCTTCCAATTGGAATTGAGTGGTCTCGCCAACACAATAGTCGATTCGGCGGTCAAATGGAACGATAGCTGCGGTCTCAGCAACATCTATCCAGATAGTGTTTGATAAAGGATCCAACGTCGAAGGTGCACAATTCAAAGCGTCTTGGATGGACTCGATAGTAACAAGGTGGGGTCCAACAGATCGGAACACGTATGAAGGCAGATCGACTTTCCATGAATAATCAAACACCTGGACAGCGCTCCTGTCAGCTTGGCTAGTTCCCACATTCCTAATGGACAGATGGAGAGAGAAGGGAGGCGTTCCTTCGAGCAATACAGTGCCGTCGGTTGAAAGGGCATCCAAAGGAGTGAACTGATCGTTCAAACAGTACGACATGCGATTACGGTTCTTGAAGCGAGCAAAAGGCCGCATGAGGATCTCTTGTTCGAACAAAAGCCTGTCACCCCGAGGGATCACGGCGTTCCTATGTTTTACAAGAGGATAGTCCGCATCGCCGATCTGTTTGACTTCGTAGTACATGCGACCGTGGTGTGATGTTTGCAATTGGAAACGTGTCCTTGCTTGTATACTGTTGAAGGTAGGCTGGTCGATAACCTTGGTCCCGCCGTTATCGTTTTGTCCAATGTTATACATAATTTCAAAGGGCGGGCGTCCTTTTTCGATGCTCAGTTATTGCATTGAAAAGATACAAAGAGAACGAACCCGTCAGGTCAAGATCAACGTGGTCGGCAGTACCCTCACATACAGGGGGTAGAATATGCGAGGAATTATAGGGCTCATATCTTGATTTCGTCTCAGGAGAAAGCTTCGCGGATGGCCTCGGAACCCAATTCACCTCGAAGGTTGAGGCTTCAGTAAGGACCTTCCCAGGACAGTGGGAGTCAGCAACCTATAACACGGTTTTTTTTAATCCTTGTTAGATAAATCAAAGAGAAAAAAAAAGATCTTACATCCAGAATCTCATATGTTCCCTTTTGGGTCACAACAAGGTCGTCATTGGGATTGTTCAGTGTTCTTGTCAGAACCTTGCTATCGTCGACGTGACGGTACTTAAGCCGCCACGGCTAGCAATAAGGTTATATCAGGAAACCGGCATGAAAGAGAAAGGAAAACTAACAGCATCTCCCGTGAGTCGTAGGGGAAGACTGGCTGGTTCGTTCTCAAGAACGGTAGTAGATCGTTTACCCCCACTATTGTAGAATCTCGCAGTCGCCTGCCACACATGAAGGTCAACGGTTGTCCACATGGATTAGAAAAAGAACAGACCTTGACTCCTCTTACGCTCACTGTGACTCCTGGTACTGAGACGGTCCGTTTGCATTTGTAAGTGTCCTCAATGCTCACTATTTGTCAAAGACTCAGCGACATCGCAACGCTCACACGAAGTTACTTGCCGATATTGATGTCGAATGTTTCCCCGTCGCTACTGATCCCCTTAGGTATGGGAATTGATATTGACTTCCTCGGTGCATCGATACCTTCTATCTTTATGATTTCAGAACTCCTAGGGCCAACGACTTGTGCTTCTAGATTCCAAGGACCAGTTCCCTGCACCCACAAAAAATCAGCCTGGAACCATCTGTGTCCAAAGATTGTTTTCACCCTGAGTTCGACATCAACCGACACGAAGTCACCATCACAGCTACTAATCCTCCTTCTATTGCCGCCGTGGCTTGCAACGAAGTCCACAGCTGCAAGAGGATGTATCACTTGGTCGATACTAGGACCTTTCAGTTCCAATTTCTTGTAGAAGGCATCGCTCAAGTGAGTAAAAGTGAAGGTGTAGTGACCACTACGTTCTGGCTGGAGAGTTAATTCGCCTCGAGAACTTGAGAAGGTCTTGGACTGGTCTCGTGGGGATTCATTGTCCCGTTGCATGCGATAGTGGACCTGAAATGGAGGGGTTCCCCGTAGAACGAGAGAGGCAGATACGCCCGTATCTCCAGAGCTATTACACTATCAGGAGGACTGGACAAGGTCAAATAAGGCACTGACTTACCATTCATGGATCTGTTTCCATTCTATTTCCGCGGTGGGTAAAGGTTTCTCTACAACTCTACAGGTTTCGGGGGATAAGACATCGCCCGAACACCGCTGTAGCAGAATACTGGTCAGAAGACCCCAAAATACCGATATATTGCTCCTAACCTTTCCTTGTACTCCGATAATCGCATATTCCCCGGGCGCGCTTGCACGTACACTCAGGTCTCCTTGGTGGTCTTGGGTTCTCAGAGTCTTGTTCCACGGATGATGGCGCTTGTTCCGCTTGTTGCCGTCGGAAGAAGGTTCATACTTTAGCGATATTTCCCAAGGAGAGTCAAACTCGTCCGCGTCGTTGATCGATATTCCCAGCGACACCTCACTCCCTATCAGGAGCGAAGTTGGCGAGCCATGTCCGCACGACTTGAATGATACCCTTGGTCGACGAAGCACTACTAATGAACGGGTGGTTTTGGTCTGGATCGAGCCCGAGAAGTCTGCAGAAGTATCGGGACCGATGCGCACTACATTACCAACACTATCCGTGACTTCTTCGAGCACGTAAACGTAGGTTCCCGGGGGATCCAAAGCAATACTCAGAGGTATCTTCATTTCTGCTGGCGCGCCTCGACGAGTTGTGGACAAACCCTCTTTCGAAGCACTATTGTTCTCAATTCCTTCCACAAGGTAGTGCTCCCGTCGACCATTGATCGTCTTCAACCACCGGAGGCTCAATGGTGGTACACCATATACCCTGATCATCAGCTCCAAATCTGGATCCTGACCAGCGCAGCGCACGTTGTCCTCCGCTAGTTCTTTATCAATGAACTCGACAGTAGGACAGGGAACAATGTTGACCGTTGAAGCATATGATATACGGACTGGGACCCGAGATTGGTCGAGAAGACTCTCCAAACGAAGTGTCCCTGGCCTCGTGACTCGTATATGGACAAGGGATTGTGTACTTTGAAGGAGGGGTTGCGTGCCTTGCGCTTCTGGGTCCACGTCTTCATCGTCATCGTATTCGTCATACTCGTTAGAGTCGCGAACAGACGTCGATGGACGTAAGGCTCGAAGCGCTGCAAGCCGATCTTGCTCTATGGTCTTCAAATCTTTTGACGTCAGTTCAAGGATTTCTGGGACATCATGGCCTAGAGGCGTGAGAGAGAACTTGAGTTCGGCGGGAGTGGTATTATTGAGTAGCACTGGTACAAGAACGAAGTTGTTCGGTGGAGATAGACAGAAAGGCAGAGAATCAGGGTTGAGATGAGCAGTGCTTATTGGAGACATTCGAACGGTATGTTGACCCACAAGATGTACATCTTTAGGGCCAGAAGCGAACAATCCAAAGGTGAAAGGAGCAACATAACCGAGGAAACCGGAAGATTCTGTCGCTGTGCTCAATACCTGGGAGTCTAGAATCTTGGTTGAGTTTCAAAAACCGATGAAGATGTTGGTCAATAAAACGCACTTGGAGTGGACAGAGCACCAAAATTGTTGGATTGGAACGGGAGGTTGAAGCTGATCCCTCCAAACATAAGCCCATCCAAGAACCATAAAAGTACAATTTGAAGCAGAACTACGGCCCTGCTATACGTTAACCGAGGTATTCGAAGTCGAGTCAGTATCACGCAGTAGGCAAAATCGACGAATAGCCATTTCCTGCAGTTTGTACTGGTTTCATCCGCACTGACAAGGTACCAAGAAAAATCCACGATTTTGATTGCCTGAAGAAAACAATGAGCAGAAAGCAGCTGGGGGATCTTAGGTCGCATACTTGACAGAGAAGTCCTAAACTCAAGTAATAAAGGCGTTGTGAGGGAATGTCCAGGTACTTGTCTGGAATCAGCGGTTGTGGACCTGATGGGGAAGCAGGTATCTGCTTTTTTTCAGAAGCCGACATGGCTGGACACACGTAGGATCAAAGGCTGGCTCCGATGCTGCACACTAGAGAGGTTTGTGGCACTGGTAAAGGACTCGAGGGAGGAAATTCAATTGTCACATACACGTGACCGCATTTGGCAATCAGGTCCACAATTCCTCACAGGCTCACACGAATGACGTGTCCCGGTGACCTTCCAGCGCTTCCCACCGCCTATATATCTCAATCCACTTGCGTAAACCGCAGCAACTTTGATAATGAACCTGCCCCCTATCCCCAAGATCGAGGGAGATGTCGACCTGCTACTCGATGTCTTCACTCACAGGTCTCTGAGATTTGGTCAGAGTGCTGCGATGAATAATGACTACGGGGACACAGATCGTCTTGCAGAACTTGGCCATCGCATTTTGGACTTGACCGTTACCTTCCATTACTTTTCCAAGCGACCTATGCTTTCTGCTGCGGAAGTCACTGTACGTTTGTAAGTCTGAAGAAACTGACCCGAAACTGATACCATGAATGCAGCGTCTGAGCAAGGAAGCCCTCTCTCATGACAAGCTCGAAGCTTGGTTGGATTCTTATGATCTCAAGTCTAAATTACGCCATGCTCCCGGGGAACAGGACATGGTGGGCTCACCCGAGGTACGCCCGTCTCATCTAAACCATAACACCATATATCGAAAGATTAACTATAGGAAATCCGCCGTTTTTTTGACACCTACGTTGGCGCCTTATATATCCGCCGTGGAGGCGCCATCATCCAGGACTGGATTTCTCAATTGATCGACCCAGATGCACAGCAGAGGCCGCCACCGCAATGGCCAATACCTGTTCCTAATGGTGGCATATCTTCTGATCAATCAGTCTGGAATGGAGCCTCTACTCCAATGCCACCTTCCAGTCCCCCTCCGCCACTCCCACCGGATAATATGCATACAATCAGTATGGCCACACACAATTTGAATCTGGTTTCCCTGGCACTTGTCAATCAAACTGCTGTACAACGGGGCATCAGCATTACCTATTCTGCAGAGCAGGCTGGACCTCCTCATATGCCGACCTGGACTATGAAATGCCTCAGTAAGTTTGACAATATTGACAAATGCATCTACTGACTCTTGATTTAGTGAACGGGGTCGAGCAAGGTCGTGGTACTGGCAAAAGCCAAAAGGTTGCCAAAGAGGAAGCAGCTCGTCAGGCCTGGGCACGAATGGGATGGTAGTAGTAGTGAGTAAGGAGCAGACTCATTATGTTATACTGTCAGGCTGCCAGAAGTTTTGGCTGTCCTAGGCCACATGAAGGGCAGGCTGACAGTGCAACATAATGCTTGTGGTGCTCTACCATCTTTTTCTTTTTCACATTTTCTTATCTGTGACTGATCTAAATGCTTCATGGAAATGAAACATGATGATTTGTTGTTGTAGTTCTTGATTATATATTTATTGTGTCACATTCAATGTATAAGCCAATCCAAATTTAAGTAACCTTGTTGATGGTTATCAGAAGAAATCTCCAGATATTCCTTCACATCATGGAAATCTAGCTCAAGGACCAGAAGAGGAGATAGGCAGCTGCGAGACCCAGAAGAATCTTGAGTGGAGGGTCGAGATTGGACAACGTTCCCGTAGTCTGATTCAGCGTGTTTGAAATGTCGGTCTGATCAATAGGTGCAAGACCACCACCCAATGTTTGACCCTTGCCAGCAAAGGCGCCAGACGACGAAGGACCAGAGTGCCGACGTAGAGCATTCTCAAGAGCACTGTCGTACACGTCAGGATGAATACTGGTCATACACATTCTCGGCAAACTGACGCTTTATTCGCCCCTCGAACTTGATCTACTTTTGTCTTGCCCTTCAAGAACACAAATGTTGGCCTATTTTACCGATTGCGCAAAATCAGTTGGGGGTAGGTAAATGTCGCGAAGGCTTACATGGCAGAAATCGAGTAGTGACTTGCTACATCCCTTGCAGCATCCACGTCGCACTTCAAGAAGTTGACGCCCTTGTATTGCTTCGAAAGTGCCTCATATACCGGCGCAATTGCGTGGCAAGGACCACACCTTGTGATAGGTGAGGAATGATGTTTGAAATGAAGCTTTGTGCCGACAAATTACCAAGTGGCATGGAAGTCAATGACCTATTGAGTCGAGCTTAGGTGTTGCCGTCACGACGGTCGAGAAAAAGCGGCTCACAGAGAGCTTATCCTTAGCCTTGGACAATGATGCATCTAAGTCAGACAATGAGGAGATGTGTGTAATGGACATCGTTTAATAAGACGACACTCGATAGGATTCTGGGAAGGTGGTTGGTAATTACAACTGTTCTGCCAACAAGGGACCCGGAAGCGCGGCCCGAGACCGGAGTTTCATTCATGAGTCACACATGTTTGATCGACTTTCAACAGACTTTTCGCAACACTTCTTTCTCTACCACCGTCATCGAGGACTGAAGACCTTTTCTATCAGTCAATCACCACTCCAGCAACTCTCACTAATCAACACTTTTGAACTATGTCTGGACGTGGAAAGGGTGGAAAGGTACTTGTTTGGGATCTGGTGAAATTAGTCTTTTGGTCTGAACGATGTCGATCCATATAGGGACTCGGAAAGGGTGGTGCAAAACGTCACAGGAAGATTCTTCGCGACAATATACAGGGAATTACCAAGCCTGTGAGCATTTCAGCAGATAAATGACACATGTGGGTTTATTCACAAGCCCGTGCCACTTTCACAGGCTATTCGTCGCCTCGCCCGTCGTGGTGGTGTCAAGCGTATCTCCGGTCTCATTTACGAAGAGACTCGCGGTGTTCTCAAGATATTCTTGGAGAATGTCATTCGTGACTCTGTCACTTACACTGAGCATGCTAAACGGTATGTTCCAATCAGACCAAGGGGCCATTCGTAACTTTGGCTTGAACGATTGGCCCACTGTCGCTGGTGTTTCACTTGACTCATATGCTCCACTTCCCCACAGCAAAACCGTAACCGCTCTTGACGTCGTCTACGCTTTAAAGCGTTCTGGGCGCACACTCTACGGATTTGGCGCTTAAGTCATTGCTGTACATTTCTCCTATCCAATCTTGTCTAATCTGTACTACGGTGTTCCTACACCGTCTTGCATCGCAATAAAATGTTGACTGGACGTGAAATCGTGGTTGAAATACGGTAACCAAGATGCATCCATTATGAACTGGTCACTACATTAGTCCTCGATAAATTACGATGAGGACTGGGTGACAAAGGATAAAAGGCTTCATCTAAGTTGGAAGATTGCTCTAATGAAATTGGTAAATCTTTGGCCAGAGTATCTTCTGTATCGATCGTTGTAGCAAGGCGAGACCGGGGAATGATGTTCTGACAAAGGGGAGAATTTCCGTGAGGTAAAGGGCGCGCGGGAGGAGAACGAGAACTGCCAGGATGACTGTGCTCTCCTGCGGATGATGCTCGGCGGCGACGGATGGGAGAGGACTTTGATTCGCAAACGGTGTCAAGGTTCGTGGAGGAGTGTGTAACCACAATTTCATCGCCTGGTATCCAGAGGGTAACAGACCGTTTATGCGATCGGAACCCACGTGTTTGAATTGTAGCGTACGGAGGAAGAGGAGATGGAGGGGTTTTCTTTGCTTGGTTGTCTTGAGGCTTGGTACTGGGTGAAAAGCTGGGCGGCTCCATCTTCTCGGCCACAAGCTTAGGGATGACGCTCTTTTTCATGATGTGCATCAACCGCACTCTCTTGCCTTGAAGCGGATGTAACAGCAACGGAGAACATGAGAACGATAAAGGAGTCAGGAGTTTTTCTCCGTCGGACATGACTTTTCCAGAGGCATCGTTTCGCCTATCGTCGACCATGTACTCGAATCTCCATTGTAGCTTCGATATCTGGGTTGCTTCACCTGGTGCAGGAAAACATAGATTCTCATTACCTCTCACAAAGTAGACGCCATTTGTTTTGAGGCATAGCGAAGCCTGACGAGAGATGTAGTCCCGGGATTCCTCTCCGTTTACGTTGATCCTTCGAAGCACAGGCAAAGACTCGAGAGCTGCATAGTGAAAATAGAACGCCTGTCTTTTGACCGGCCTAAAATGAGCAATACCATGTTCATCTCTGTCGGTTGTGTGTCCAGAAGTAGTGTATCCAGAGTATTTGAAACGAGCCAGCACTCCCCGGAAACCTTCCTGATCGATCATTATCTCAACAGTCGCTGCACTGAAGTTGGATGGAAGACCATATCTTGGTTTCGGTACCCCACATTTGGGAGTAGAAGGCTCTGAGTGACACTTCTTTTCCAGGGTCGCCAGTGTAGCCGCAACCGCCAGTTGTCGAGTATGCATGCTGACTGAAGCATCATCTAGTGCTCCTTGTCGGGATCTCGGCCTTACAGACATAGGACAAGAGTCACTTGGAGAAAGAAAAAGAGAGTCATGATATGAGCTCGAGGGTGAAATATTCGTTATATTCGAGAGCACCCGCAATTTGGGAATGTCTTCATTGTCGATAGTAATGTTCTTGGAATAGGATCTTGATAGAATGCCGGATAGAGCTAGACTGTTTGAACGAGATAGCGGAAAAGGCGAAGCTGCTGTACAAATTCGATCGCTCAGTACGGCTGAAAGGCTAGGGGTCATCGGAGGACAGTTCATAGATCCTAGATGCGGAGATACAGGCGTAGATAGCGAAACATCCTCTGAGCTTCCAGAACGAGAAGCAACGGCGTCTTCTTCCAGCGTTGACACGCCTGAATTTATAGAGCTTTGCGAATTTGATGAATCGAACGCGCCAGGTGTCTTGTGCCTTTTGAAAGTTGGTCCAAAAGTCCCAGCTGTACCAACAGTGCTGATGCTTGAGCTTGTAAGGATGCCTAACCCAGAATTTCTCCCGACGATGTGGTGTGACAAGTCTTGGGCGGCTTCACCATCCATACTGAAGTCGAGCTCTATCTGGATGTCCGACCATGACCAGGAAGCGTCAAGTCCTGTGGGGCTGAGAACCGGCGAAGGAGGCGTTAATTCAGACAAGGCGAGGAGGTCCGATTGTAACGGGGCATTGTGTTGAGGACTACCGTTCGGGGACATAGTTTGTGGATAGAGTGAAGATTCTTCCGGGCTCCGAGCTTAGCTAGTCAACCAACAATCTGGATAGTATCATAGCTTTATGTAGATGTTTTTTTTTTTTGCATCTGCAGATAACAGGTTCCAAAAGTAAAAGAACTACTACTACCTCAGATCTCTCCCCGACCCACACGACCCTTGACTTCAATCTCCTTTTTATCAACGAGTTCTTTGTTCCTAAGTAGGCAATAATCGCCAAACTCGTTGCTCTTTTGCCACGTCTCGCCTGGTACCCAAAAAGCGCGGGTCAAAAGACGTGAATGCCTGACATCAATAAAAGATTTGCAGAATACCCGATCCCATGTTTTGGCATCAATAGCGTAACGTGGCTCAAGGTCCGTCCCCACAGGGTGTGAAGGAAAGTCGAGGTCGATAAGATAATCACAAGAATTCACATTCACCTGTATTGAAGTCAGTTCTCTGTTTATAGGGGAAGCTGAAACCTACTCACGTATCGCGATGGTTCTTCCTTATTCAAATCGTTCTGATTATCTGGAACGTGGCTGGTCCCTGGTCTCAGCCACAATGCTGACGTCGAGTTTACTTCAGCAGGAACATTATTAAAATGACCTGGAAGAAGACCACTGAATTCGCTTTTGACAAACTCGATGGAGACACCATCAGGGACAAGGTAGCTTCCAGGGAAACGATGCCATTCCTTTGCCACGCAGAGTTTGAGGTCAAAATGTTTAATGGGTGATAAGTCAATGCGCGGCGTTTCGTCATCGGGAATGCCAGAATATGTCGGAATGAGACCTGTGACATTCAACAGACGTGGAAGTTCCTTGGTTTCAAATGCCCATACAGCGGTCATGGGGGCGTGGTAGTAATGCCAAAGAGCCATGATGCGGGAAAAGGAGATTATTGATGTTGCGGTGAGGACGGATAGAGTAAAACGGGCGAACAAAAGGGATTGAGATGCCTATAAGCAAACAAGTTCATTAAGGTCAGGACTAGGATCAAGAGTAAGTCTTACTCGGTAGGGCGAACTGGTAATCTTAATGAACAACGCCTCTTGCCAGCCACGCATCAGATAGAGTGTTACGGCAGCATTAAAGCAAAGAAGGGGGTAGGCCGGAAACATAAACCTTTCTTCTTTGTGCGCCTGGGATGTAAGAATGCCGAGCCAAAGATAGAATGGCAATAAACGTATGGCCAACATCGTGAAAGGAGAGCTCTCGTGTTCGGGTTTAATGATGCCTAGGCGTTTGTTGTCCACAAAGTAAGTTACCAGGAGGGCAGGTAGAGCCAAGAGGGACAACGGGACGAGAATGTTGAAGTTCAGAATTAAATTCAGGAAGTAATAATTCCAGGGAGACGTTCCATATAAATCGGGTCCACGTTCAGCTCCTCCGAAAATGTTATACTGAACAATGTTCCACGGCACGATCGTGAGTCTGCCATAGGCGAGACTGTCAACGCCAATCACGGGAACCTGTCGTAAGTGAATTAGGACGATGTCATACAATGAAAATTTAAGGATATTTACGAATACAAGTGACGCACAAAGGACAGCGGTAAAGAGACGGGTCCACCTCTTGAGGAGCCAAGATCGATATACTAAAGGAGTAACGCTGTCCGCACCAAAGAGGAAGAGTTCCTCGAACACGAAGGGAATAGCCAATGCTAACGCAAAAGGCCACCCTATGATGGCACCCACGGCAAACGACACCGTCGCCAGAAGGGTACGGCGAGAATTTCCATAGCTGGGACGGTCCAGTGCAAATGAAAAAGCAAACATGGTCATGTACATCGCAAATGAAGATGGAAGGAAGGCTATTGTTACATCAATAGAATGTTCACTGAAAATACGTTACACAGACCTGCAGACGCATTCCACATTCCGGCACTGAACAGAAGCATAAAGAAGAGGTAACGACCGACTCGTTGATTGATCTTGTCTGCAACGACCTTGTAGAAACTGGCTTCCGCCAATACGCAGACCGCGGACAGGAACATCCTGACGGCAAAGAATGCGGGCCGCTGGAGAAAATAGCTCAGTGCGCGTTTCCGTCAGATAGTCTCGGATATCAAACCTTCTCCGCGCCTAGCAAAGCGGCTGCGAGACGAACGGGAGGCAAATGAAGCAGAATGTATGCCCAGCTTCTGATGGAGTACATGGGCGATGTCTCCCATGTTTGAAAGCCTGAGCCTCTGTCCAAGAAATGTAAGGGCTCCCAAAAGTTATAAACTAGGACGGATGAGCTGGGAGTTTTTTGTAGCAGCGCATTGCAGACGATACCTTCGTCACAATCATCGATGTTGGAGTACATGACGCCAAACATGCGCACAAGCATCAGAATGCGAACTGCGAGAGAGAAGCTGGGTGTCCATGGACGGCGTTGTGCTCTGGGAGGGGGTGGGGAGGGTGGAATGGCGAGAGAAGGAGAAGAAATACCTTCTGAGTTGGTCCTGGAGGATGCCTGTGTGTCTTGGGGGTGCTGGAGGGTCTGGCTTTGTGGCCGGACGGCGCAGACGAATGTGCTGGGTCGACGATGACATTGGAAGATGCCAAACACAGCCAAGCCGGCTGAACTCGATCTCGTGCCGCAATCTCGATCGCGATCACGGTCGACTGGAGCTCGCAGGAAGGAGGCCTTTTTACGTGGCGCAGACGACCCTCGGGCTCAGAGATCCGCCTTGTTCTGCAGCGGGCGATGGACTAGCTCCTTGTGGACATGGGGGTGCAAGCTTGAGTAAGATTGGTGAAGATTGGGCGAAGCTTGCGTCGAAGCTCCAAACCGTCGTCAACCAGCTTTTTCTCGGGACTCGATTCGCCAGAAATGGACAAGCCGCGCTTCTTGCAGCGACTGACAAATGCCTCCCAGTCGTCTCCCGCTTTTGTTTTTCAACCACCACCATCCCCCTCTCCTCCAACACAATGATCCCCGACCCCGCCACCGCAGAGCATTTCATCTATGTCACTCAAGTATACTTTTGTGGTACGTCTCTAAACTCATGTCTCCAGCTCTAATCACTCAGCCGAGGCGTTTGTAGCCATGTGTATGAATTTCTCCTCCTCGTCCTTCTCTGCTCTGACGCGTGTTCCTTCTTCCCCAGATGCTGTTGTCATTTGGGACTGGATTATCAGCTTGCCTAGAGAATACCGCTTTGTAGATAATTCATGTGGTCTCGGCTGCGCCCACCTTCCTGACTGATCTTATAGGTCTGGATGACTCATTGGACTCCCGTCAAAATAGCATATCTCTTCTGTCGGCAAGTTATTCTGACACTTTTTACTTGAGCTCTCGGCTCAATCTATTCCTTCCAAAGTTATTGGGTCATCACTGTCGTCCCGTACTTGCTCTACTGCTTCGTCGTTGATCACCCTTTGGCGACGTGCAAGAAGATCTTCAGAGTATGTTCGACCTCCTGCTCATCCTACCTGCCTTGAAATCCCTAACAACCGATCTAGATCCCGGTTGCTCTTGCCATGTGGAATCAAGTCGGATCACAATGTTTGTTGTCATCGTCCTCCACCAAGTGACTCCACTCAATTTTAACGCCACTCAGCGGTTCTTCTCATCCGTACCTATGCCTTTTTCAATCGCAACGTGTACATTCTGTTTTTCCTTATTGCTGCTCTGTCGGGCGTTATAGCGTATCAGCTCTATGTTGACACTACCCAGATGCTATGTACGAACTCTTTTCTTGCTGACTTTTGCACGCATTGACAAGTTTCAAGTACTCCCTTTTACAAAGCCTCCTTTTGTGGGTAATTCAGCGGCCTATCTTATTCCCTTGACTTAGTGTATGCGATAATTTAGGACATGGGACCTTGTTTACCAAGGTCCAAACCTCATTCTGCTCATCTTCTTGGTGTGTTGTCCTAAAATTCTTCCATCTGCTTTGCTGAAAAGCATTCAGGTTTTTTCGTCCGTCCAGAAATTCTGAAATTGGCCCATTGTAATCTGACTGACATCCTCTACAGATCGCGCCCCTTCTTTTTGATACCGTAGTCACTGCTATGACCGTTTGGAAAGCTTTCACAATTCGAAGACACAATGGTGGACCAAATAGCAGGCTCATCCAGACTTTCCTCCGCGAAGGCATCTTCTACTATATCTTGATCTCGATCGCGAACTTGGTAGGTTTCATGAAACCCAATTTTGTAACATGCCTGACTTTTTGTTCAGATCAACGGAATATTCTATCTGCAGTACGTCATGGAATGTTATCGACTGCAAATATTTTCAGACGATTTTGTTAGACCTCGTCAGGAAATTTCAGCCATCAATATTCCGCTCAGCGTGATGATGGGACCTGTTCTTGCTTGTCGACTGGTAAGTTTCTCTACTTTAACGCGTAGATATCCCTCCCAATTCCTACTTGATTAGATTTTGGATCTCCGTGAACGCGGTTCAGAAACCGTCTCCCACTCTGAAGGCACTGGTATCGCGGCCTTCACCACGAAATCTATGACACAACAACAGGGCTCTCCATTTACCCCGCCCAATCGCAAAAGTGTTACTGGATACGGTCGTCGGAATCGAGGAGGACACACTATCAGTTCCAACATCATGCTTAGCACTTTGGGCAGCATTCATCACGACATTGACCTTGAAGACCTGGAACAGGATCTTGGAGACGTTGATGATATCCATCATGGGATGGATATGGGCTTAGGAAGCCTTAGCACCGCTGTCGGCGGTGACGATGGTGAACCTATCCCAGAAGGCGAGAGTCTTGGAACTCCTGCTCCAGCCTACGAACCTCTCGAAATGGGCTTCCGTGGAGGGGGGAGTGAACTCAGTATCGAGGAATCATGTCATCAAGGAATCAAGGTTGAAGTTGAGAGGACGACCTCCACCATATAATACTGCCCTGGCTCCATCGCATTTGCTTTCTTGTTTTCCCCGATCATCAATTCTCTCTATTCTCGTCTATCGCCCATCGAAATCGAACGCACGCACAAATCACGGCCCATACAGATACCCCATAAGAAAACTCGTTATCCTTTTGGCTCTCATCATCCGGCCTTTGTTGGTTTCATAATTGTACCATTAATTAGCTCCAATCACTTGTTCCGGGTCGCCTCCAGTGTCTAGCCATTTTATTCAAACTTTCTCCGTTCTCCCAGCACACACGTAATCCCTATGCTACCTACATACTGTAACAAGACACTTTCTCTTGTACGCGCCTACATCGACACGAAAACACAATATTTTGTCCTTGAGTGTGTCGCGTCAAAGCATTCCAATATATTCACGTGTGAACGTCCTTCCCAGCCTAAAGTGGAAGCTGTCGCTGCGGCAACACACGTATACGCTGCCATGACCCACCCCGTTCTTTTTTTTGAACCACCATGAAAGTCAGCATTCTAGATATACCCGCAGAAGTTACACTGCACATTTGTATGCCCGGTCTGACAACCTCTGCATGAACCGCTTGCTGAATGGGCAACTTTCAGTTTCTTATCTCGACCTCCCAGACCTGGCTGCTTTGGAACAGGTGTCGCCTGTCCTAGCAAGACTCGCATCAGACCCCATACTGCACAGAATTAGGGTCAGAGTAACCGCTCCCTCACGTGTCGAACATGCTCTTTTTGGCGCCAGCCCTCAAGGGGTGGCTTTTCGCCCCACAGTCGGGGACTTGGTTCACCGCGGTGTGATGCGCGGTCTTGCGATAGAACGGCATTGGAGAATGGGTGCCTATTTCTATTCCCACAGCGTAAGTTCTGATCTATGCACTACCCGGGGTACTGGAACAAGATGGTCAATGTGCTGAACGTATGCTTTCTCCACTTAGTCGATTGTCCAATATGAGAATGGGCTGCGCCTGGCACGCAGGCATGCCAGCGACTTAATCTCAACTCAATTACGACGACGTTCTACACGTGATAAGTTTCTTGACTCTATCTCGCATGTGCTCCCCGATGTCGAGTCAGTTTCGCATTCCATATCACGATCACTTCTCCCTGCAATACGTAAACTCAAGTGGTCCCTTCAGAAAGACAAGCTTGCAAAGATGGTAAGACTTGGATTTTGCGCTAGTGGCCAAAATGGGAACAATTTTGGTGACTGGCGCGAGAGGAAGGGTCACAGTATCGTGGAGGATGGAGAAAGAGTACGGCTCGCAATATGCCCCGACATCAGAAGGATTGTGAGATACTATGAAGAACTTACGCAAAGGTCTACTTGATTTCGTGCTGTAATACTGAAGTATGTCCATCGCTTTTTGATCCCCTTTGTAAATTCGAAGTTCTGTTGAGAACAACTCAATCGGTTCGGTTCCTCGGTCTAACGGCTGATAACATAACGCCTCTTCTTTTCTTTTCTGTATCTCTGTACAGGAACAGATGTCAGATAAGCTCATCACGTATTTACGCTTCGTCTCGGCTGCGACCACTACCGTTTCCGCCGGTCAAAACTTCAGTGCATCCTGCTCCAAATTACAATCCTTGTGGTCTTATGGACATTGATTCAGAACTAGTACAGGGTGCAGCCAGCACGAATAATGGACCGCGAAGATCATCTCGACAAGTACGTCCCAGTAAGCTTATGTTCTCCTCGGCTTTTGGAATAGATTGACTAAATTCCTCAGAAAATCGACTATCGATGTCGACTGGTGGCTCAGCTCGTATCATACCTTCGCGCTCAAAACAGGTAGCTGCTCCACCCAAGCCATCGACCGACCCGTTTGAGGATCCCGTACAAAAGGAGCTTCCCGCCATTGTCATCAGCCAGTGGAAGCCTCCTGCTTCTCAACCTAGAGCCAAAAAAGACCGTCCGCGTCGCTGCACGTAAGTTTAAAACACGGCATATCGATTCTATCATCTCAAAGTACTGTGCTAAGGTTCTGTCAATCCCGACGGCAAGTAAGCGAGAGTTTAATGGTTCATCAAGTCCAGATGAAGATTGAACGTTACAGAAATGTGTACCACAAGAACCCGATTCCTGTCAGGCATGTCTACAACGCGGTCTAGAATGCCGTGATTCGCGCGAGATAAAGGATATCAACGACAATGTTTGTGGTTCATGTGATCAACCGAGTCCCTGCAATCGGAAGATATCTGATCAAGCTACTAGGGAAGACAGAAAGGAAATGAGCAGGGAAACAAGTCTAAGAGAGGACGACGCCCATCAACGAGGTCGTCAGCGCCACAGCAGTCGGATATCAAGAAAGCGCTTCTTCAAAGTTTCCGAGCTGGCCCACATGCAGTAGAAACTCCTCAGAGGAATTCTTTAAATCCGCCAGATCAGCCTCATGACGATGTAAGTTGGGGGGCTGATCGCGAAGACGCCACCCAAGTTCATTTGGACCTATCCCAGCGCCACACAGATACTACACCTCACTCGAAAATTCGTCGAGTCACCTTCAATATTCCTTCTGGGCGACATCGTTCCCCGTCTCCGGAAGTAGCGGAAGTCACAGATGCCAACGTTGAGATGGGAACAGCTCAAAACATTCCTGCTGAGAGAGCTCCGTCCTTTGAAATCATGACTGAAGCAGAGTATCAGGCATCTCTTGAATTTCAACATCACTCTAGTGGAATGACCTTCAAGAAAGAGCCTACTGACAACATTGGGCTTCGGGTGGACAATGTTGGTTGTTTCCTCCGAAGCCTCGGTTTGGACCATTGGATTCCGAACTTTCATGACGTTGGTCTAAAGAGCCGCGAGCAT
>JABAKA010008035.1:0-55068 GCA_018857285.1 Termitomyces sp. Mi166#008 | reverse complement strand
CTTCAATATTCCTTCTGGGCGACATCGTTCCCCGTCTCCGGAAGTAGCGGAAGTCACAGATGCCAACGTTGAGATGGCAACAGCTCGAAACATTCCTGCTGAGAGAGCTCCGTCCTTTGAAATCATGACTGAAGCAGAGTATCAGGCATCTCTTGAATCTCAACATCACTCTAGTGGAATGACCTTCAAGAAAGAGCCTACCGACAACATTGGGCTTCGGGTGGACAATGTTAGTTGTTTCCTCCGAAGCCTCGGTTTGGACCATTGGATTCCGAACTTTCATGACGTTGGTCTAAAGAGCCGCGAGCATCTCAGGAAGTTGGTCAACAGAGTCAATGATAAGGAAAGGATGGAGGAATTAAGGAAATTGTTGCAGTCACAGAAGGTGCCTATTACAGTTTGGTGGGAGATCTTCGATGGCTTGTCAACGGTGGCTGCAAATCATCAACTCTAAGGTATTTTCTCGAGGGGAAGATTGAATGCAGATGCAATATTTGGGATTGGCAATTGTGATAAAGACAGTTTTTCTTCTCCATTATCCCGTTGGGGCCTTTCCCTATGTCTACTACCGCTCTACATACTATACATATAAAGACAGTCTCCTTAGGTTTCAATGTTTATTGATATCACTGCGCACCATTCCAAATTGCCTGCGACAGATTGGACTGGGTACCTGCGTCACCCTAATACTGCGTCACATACAAAACTGCAAACGCTAGAGGCGAGAAGTCTTTAGGCCCATACCGACGAATTCTGGAATGGATGTTTCTTTTGGATGTGGGAGTTTTTTTTGTGGTAGGCTGAGAGTCGCACATCAATATTAGAATAGTAATTCAGCCGCTGGCAAGGGGAAGCAATGGTCAAACGCGAGAACTGATATTCGAGTCTTGCTGAACAATCAAACAATAGCATGTGATAGGATCTAGCTGAAACGTGGTACAGTACTACCGTTCTGAGCTAAAGCTCTATAAACCATCGATATATTGACCATCTGTGTGGGCAGAATTTGCATCGAGGGACGCATGTGAGGATCAAGAAAAACTCATTTTGGTGTGCAATATCCAACCCTAGATGACAACGAAATGGCTGAAGGCCAAAACACGTAGGCCAGCCCCCAAACTGGCCTGCGCGAAGAAATAGTATTCCAATTCCAAAGGTTGCCCTGCAGAACGAGGGTAGCGCTAACTTGGATTTGAATTCATGGATCGTGTGGAATTTGTGTGAAGATGTGTATCACGCTAGGGTTGATGTCGCGGATGTCGAAGTTGAATACTGACGGCGAGGACAACTCGGAACAGAGGCTATATAGTCGTCCCGGACAAGAAGTTCACGTCCGGGTCTCCGGCGATGTTGGCGAATGAATCATGTGACTGCTCCGGACTCGGAGTCCCTGGATCGCGCAGTACGCACATTCCGCGAGAACAAATGGCACTCGTATCGTCTATTCTCATCGAAGTCTGCGTAGATTCCGTCCAATCTGCAATAAAGTTGGTAGCGCAGATGTCATAAATCCTATGCTTTGTCGTTGATATCATATTGCTTTCTAGTGCTGCTCAAGCTGGTGCCGACCGGCTGGAACTTTGTACAAATCTCGGTCTTGGTGGTGGAACGACGCCGAGTCTTGGTCTTTTGAAATCGGTCCAGAAAGTGGTCGGTCTTCCTATTATGGTCGGCATTCCTGCAACACCCTCGACTTGATCGGCGCGACCTCTTGCCCTAACATGTCATTGTCAGTAGGCGATGGTACGGCCTCGCACCGGGGACTTTCATTACTCTGACCTAGAGTTGGAAGTTATGCTGGAAGACATCCGTCTCTTCAGGGAACATGGCGTTAGGGGGGTAGTTGTAGGAGTTTTAGACAAGGACGGTAGAGTGGATGTTGAACGTATGAAACTGTTCGTGGTACCTTTCCTTCCTCCTTCGTCTGCTAATAGTCTGCCTATAGAATCGTGGACGAGGCTCTTCCGCTAGAAGGTAATCTTGTTCCCTGCGCTCTCACTTCCTTCTGTCCATGGGTTTCAGTTTGCTTCCATCGCGCTTTTGATATGACTAGAGATGCCGAAGAAGGTAACGAGTTCTTCTATGGTGTTTCAGACGTTTTACTACCCTGGCTCACAGCACTTCATGATATTGAGAGCATAGGAGGCATTTCAAGAATACTCACAAGGTGCATGGTCGATCAACAATTGCATTACTATATCGATCATTGAGATACCCGGGGTTTATATAGTGGACAAGGGAAAACTGCCCCTGAGGCTCTTGACACGCTAGAGTCGCTGTTTCGAATGACAAAAGAGCTGGTCGAGGATGAGCCATGGGGTTTGACAATCCTTCCTGGATCAGGCATCAACCCCACAACAATTGCCTCAGTACTGGGCGCGCTTCTGCCGCTCGGATTGCAGGAAATTCATCTGAGCGGGTCGCGTTGGATTGACGGGGGCGTGTCTTTCAGGCGAGAAGGGATGGGTATGGGCATTGGAGATGAAGGAGAATGGGGCATATGGATGGTGGACGGAGAGAAGGTAAGTGAGGTGAGAGATATTGCGGACAAGTGTTGGGAGTTGCATCATGGCGGAGATGAGTAGATTCTGCTGTTTTCACGGCGCTCAGCTTGTTAGTAGGTCTGGGACAAGGATATCACCCTTCAAGGACACGCTGTCGCAGTGTGATCAAGGACGTTTATGTAAGAACGAGTACTTCGGTCCAAAAGCATAGATGCCGTCCCAGCCTCTCACACCGACCTCCATCATGCCCCAAGACATATGGTGGTCCAATGCCATCTTCTTCGTGTCCGTCCACATCGCAGCCGTCGTAGGCGCATTATACTGGCCGCCGCAGCTGATTCCTCGAGCAACTCTTATCCTCTGTTTCATCGTCTGGCAATTAGGAACTTATGGGCAAGTCGTACTCCTTCGCCTCCATTACAAGTATCGAAACAATGAGCAGTATCACTGTTGGGTATCACCGTCTCTATTCCCACCGTGCATTTCGCGCGAGCTTTGGCGTCAGAGTCATCCTTGCAGCGATGGGTTCCTCTGCCTTCCAGGGCTCAATCAAGGTCAGGACTCACTTTCTTCCCCTGAATCCGTCTTTCAAACGTGAATTCTCCAGTGGTGGTATGTACACTATTGAGAATTTGCGCGTACAGCTAGCCTAAAGTGCCTAGGTGTCTCCGTCATCGTCTCCATCATGTGCGTCTTGTGGGTACATGAAACCTGTCGTACTTACAAGCTACCTTGCAGCGCTTTACGGATGACCCAGTTCACGACCCGTCAGTTCTATTGGCAGCTATCCAAGTAATATACGTGCCCTCGGCGTCGACTTATGGCTTCACTACAGGTATGCGGCCACTCGAGGACTGTTTTATTCCCACATCGGCTGGATTTTCTTTAAGTCAAATTATGAAAGACTGGAAACTGTCGATCGTGAAGACCTCGTCTCTGACCCAGGTGTGTGTACTTTCAAGAATCAACCTGGGAGTAGTGTTAATATACATCAAGTCGTCCGATTTCAACATGCTCATTATGGTTCGTAATTCTCGATAAGAAGACTCTAAAAGCGAATATCAAATAGTGATTCCCAGTTCCAATCGCCATCCTCTGCGGCTTCGTGATCCCAGCGGCTGTCGGAATGGCATGGGACGACCCGTTAGGTAGCTTGATATGGGGTGGATTGGTTTCCAAACTTGCGAGTACGTGAGGTTCGAAGCTGGATCGTGTAAACTTCTCAACCATACCTAGTCTGGCATTGTACTTTCCTCGTCAATTCGTGCGTGATTCCGGTTAAATTCGTCATCTTGTAGAGTGTTGGATGCTCTATTTCTAGTCTTGCTCATTGGGATGGTCTTCAACCTTACTCGGATGAAGACACATCCAGAGGAAATTTGGTGGGCGCCACAGTTTTCGATCTCGAGAGACTGATAATTCCTGACATAAGGTGTTGCAAATCAAAGATCCTTGCTTTATTGACTGGGGGAGAAGGCAATCATAACTTTGTAAGGAAAATTTGATTCTCTACTTCAAGTGTCTAATCCGATGTTCTTATCCCAGCATGTCAGATCCGTGCTTGGTGGACTTTCTGAGATCGAGAACTGACTGCCCTGGGCAGCATACATTTCCCCATGACTTTCGTTCAGGGCCATCTCTGATCGACTGGGATCCATCCAAGTGGCTCATTCTAATCCTTTACCAGCTCGGACTCGTCTTCGGACTACGTAGAGCTAAAGATAGCGATCTCAAAGAAGCGATCAATTACATGCAGCTCAAAACCCACTTTAGAGGCCCCATTCAGGAAAACGACCTCAACTATTGGACAGGTGACGTTTGGAATGAAACCCAATTGCTTGAATATATACAGGCGGTCCCGGGAAGATGTGTCATCGAGATTGACGGGTTTGCCATTGACGCCACAGAGTACCTTAGAGAACATGTATGTGTCGGCTCGATCTGCTTCAGGCGTTCTTACGTGCTTATTTTCTGACATCATAAGCCCGGGGGTGCAACATTACTTCGAAAATACTCTACTAGTCCAAGTTCAAGGACAAATCTAGATGCGTCTTGGGCGTTCGGAGGTGGATTGAACAATCACTCTCGTGCAGCAAAGCAGCAGATGCGGTCCCTCAGGGTTGCCAAGATACTGGAAGATTCTAAATAAATATAATGTACACTAAGGGTATCTTTTGATGCTAGAATATATAGATCCCTTGGAATATATGGAACGCACTTTAAGTAACTTGAAACGAGTTTGTTGACGCGTTTGAGGCGCGTTTTGATCACGTGATTAGAGGGTTCATCGCTCTGGCCCCTGCTAAATTGTGGACACCCTCACAGCTCCGAGTGTACGACGCAAGCTGCCAGCCCTACCCAGTGGACCTATAACAGCGACTTCAGGCAGGATACGAGGATGTCGAAGCGAGAATTAGAGCAGTTGAATGGTGCAACAGAAATGGAGGGTCCCCGGACCAAACGACGCAGAGAAACAGCAGCTGTCTCAACCGATGTCGAGGCTACGCATTCAGACCCTATAACAGAAGGAGGAGACGAAAATGTGGACAGTGGTGTAAAGAAAGATGTATATGAGCTGGGGCTCAAATTGTATGAAACAGTGAGGGATGCCGTCAACAAAGAGTGCGTTCAGCAGTCATGCCTTATTCGATTGTTTTCGTTTCGGCTTCTACCTCCAACATCAATTCTGATATTTTGTCTCTACACAAAGGGGTCGAACACTTTCCCTGGTTTTCCAGCGCAGGCCGTCAAAACGACAGTATCCAGACTATTATCAAATCATACAGCACCCTATTGCGCTCGAAGACATCAAGAAACAGCTCGACAATGGCTCATACAAGACGCTTGAGGCCGTTAAGCAAGACTTTGAACTCTGTTTCAACAATGCAAAGCAGTATAATATCAAGGAGAGTGATATATATAGGGACGCTAAAGACCTCTCGGTGCGTCCGACATCCTTATATTGTCCCTTTATCTCACACAGCACCTAGAAACTGATGAATAAGACGTACAATAAATTAGTTCCACAGGCCGATGGCGGTGTGACTGGAGACGGTGAAGGGAAAAGATCTAAACCGCCTAACCTCACTCGCCTGATCAAGTCGAGACTCCAAAAGTTGATTGACAAAACCGATGATTCGTACGATCTTATATTTTCTCGACCAATAGATATACTGATTAGAGATGTTTTCCTTGTTAGGGGTCGTCTTCTCTCCTTAGAATTCATGGAGTTGCCCTCCAAAAAAGACTGGCCCTCGTACTATAAACTGATCAAAAGACCACAATGCTTTGAGAACATCTTCGTAAGCATCGAGCCTTGCGTTTGTGCAGAAACCCTCTCACCTCGTAGCCGTCATAGAAACGCATCAAGCGTAAAGAATACACAACGTCGAGTGATTTCGCTGCTGACGTTGAGCTTGTTTTTGACAATGCCATGACTTTCAACCAAGAGTATACCGGAATTTGGGAGGACGCAAAAACGCTTCGCGTGGGTTCACAAGTTCCCGGTTTTGTGTCGTTGTCTCACTCTCCATTTAGGACTATTTCCGAATTCTAGTTGCTGACTTGCCACCGCCCTTCGAGATTCCACAATATGCAGCTGCCAAACCGAAAATCAAAATCAAGCCCCAGCCCTCTCAGCCCTCCGCCTCATCAGCTGTACCTGCCACGGCGCAGCCCTCGACGTCCTCGACATCAACTCCTCAAACACTTCGAATTCCTCCTGTCAAGCATGTAAAGATGTCGCCTGTTTCGACTCCCGTAACGCCTGCCGTATCCCTTCCAGCTGCAACATCGACACCCCCTCCGCAAGTCACCACCACTGCACCCGTGACACAGATCACTCGACCTCCTGCCACAAGTGCACCTGTACCCTATCTCAGCACCACTTTCTCTCATTACCCTAATGCATCGTATGTCCCTCCTGTCCCCGCTCCAGCTGCACCGATAGCCTCAACATCTACCTCAAACCTGCCAACAAACCCGGTTGTGCTGGCACATTCTGCCTCTAACTCGCCTGCGCCCCCGCTTCATCCAAGTCATCAGCTGAAGTCAGTATCATTAGTGGTGCAACCCCGCGGGCGCACACTGAATCTTGACTTCGAAGACGGAGTTAAGTGCTGGGCACTGAGGCTCTTATCTGGCGAGACAGAGATACATGTAAGCCAAGTGACGTTCATGGGAGACGAGGACGAGAGCAGTGGGGAAGAGGAAGAGGAGGAGGAAGAAGAAGAGGACATGGAAGGTGCGATTAACGGGCGAAAGAGGGGGCGGACCAGGGGGCGAGGCCGTCCCAAGAGTGCCAATAAAGCAAAGGGGAAGACGGCTCAGGTGAAAAAGAAGAAACAGAAGATTGGGCCTGTACAGGTAAAGCTCAATGGGGTGGTTGCAAAGGAACAGGAGGATGAAAGTGGACAATGGAGTGTATCTCCTACGGTGGGCACAAGTACAATCGAGATAGGCGAGAGCGGGGGGTTAATATGGAAGGTCTATGTGCAACGGCCCATGGACTAATACAACAAATACTTACGGTAGAATTGTAAATAATTATTTTTAGATCCCGCTTCTATTCTTCTCCTTTCATGCAATGCCTCCGCTAACACGATGTCGGGTATCGTCTGTCATTCCGGCCCTTTATCTACTCTAACTATCCCTAGAATTTCAATCCAGATGGATCCGTTAGACAGTCCTGTCGTTTTGGCAAAAGTTGTTCGTGGATTCATCCTGACGATCCTCGATGGGATTTAGCGAGAAATCCTCTATCCGTATGCTGTTACTTCGAGTCGTTGTCATATGTGTCTAAGCCTTCACCTAATCTATAGAATCCGAGTGAATTCAGGCACCACGACTGGAGAAGATCGCGGAATGCCCAAGGAGGTAGAGAAGGGTCCAACAGTCGTAGCATTTCCGGTGTATGGGGTGCCCACAAGTCTTCCGCCTCTGCAAGTTCACCAATAGATCATGGCTGGGGGGTTCCACATAGGCAGACCAAAGAACAATCAGATAAGTCTGGCTGGGGCTCATCAAAGGGATCAGTCGATCAACCTGCTTCACTGCCTACCGCGTCTGCATTCCCGGATAATGTCTGGGGTTCATCCAACAACAGTAACGACACTGGCAAGGACCTAGACACTCAGAATAGATGGGGAAGCACGAACAATGGATGGGGCACTGACGCAGGCGGCGGGAAGGGGGGAAAGGGCGAAGCTAGCGCGTCCAAAGACAGCACGTCTGGATGGGGGGCATCTTCGAGCATTTCAGGTCGCTGGGGAAGTCTCGGTCCTGTGACAGGTGATAAAAGATGGGGCTCCAGCTCGGACAACGGGAATCGGGGATCAGCCTCGAAGGATGAGAGAGACAAAGTAAGTACAGCTGGGAGCGAGTGGAGCGCAACCACGAAGGATTCTTCTACCAACAAAACGAATATTGGAAATCAGGCTTGGAATACTAGTTCGGGTTGGAATACTAGCGCGAATGATTGGGATACACGAGCCAAGCCACCGGATCCACGACGACCTCCACCACCAATCCCACGCCCTACAGAAATACACGAAGAAGGCTCCCGTTCACTGACACCACAACCGGCGATGTCACCAATGACTGCGCCACCTCCCCTAAGGCTACCTTTACCTGGACGCAAGTCTTCATCTTCGACCTTTGCTTTATCACCAACGACGGATAAAGAGACATCTAATGTCCGCACCTCCTTGAAGGTTAAGACAAAAGGACTTGATCCTTCTGAGTCTGTGGCAAGTGGGGTTCCCAATTCTGCACGGCCGCGCGAGACGCCTTTGACTCGGTCTCGGATTCAATTGAACATGATTAAGTACGTCCTTATGTATTACAGCTTTCCCACAAAGCTGAGAGAACTTCAGGTATACTCTGCAAGCTGTCCGGCTTCAATTAGAACTCGATGAAGCACGAGCAAACGTCGAGCGTTGGAAGCGTCTACGATCATCGACACAATTCAATCGAGCTACACCACTGACCCAAAACATTATCAACGACCAGCGTTTGGCTTATGGTCAAAATGAGAAGGAACTCGAAACCCAGTTACACGCAACCATCCGATACCTTGCAGACCTACCAGAACTTACCACTCGCGCCGAATTAGTGTCCGCAAAAGCCGACGGACAGGACCTGGTCGAATACACAGCCCAACTACGAGATTGGATAGAAGGCCTCGAGGCTCTATATCGCGCTTCGTTTTCTCCTGAAACCGATTCTCCTGCCTCCTCGACTGCGACTGAACGGCCAAAACACCCCAATGAGATTGTGTGGGATCGAATTGAAACACTTGTCCAGTCGGTTGACGACAACATATCTTTCATTGAGGACACTTTATATGCTAATAAAGACATACGAGCGGATATCGTATCCAGAACTGCTGCCCTCCGCGACGACCATAATGCAAAGCAATCGGAAGCCAAGGGAAAGGCAGAAATGTCGTTGAAGGAGGCAAAGGAAGTTGGATCCGACTTAGAAGTGCTGGTAGCCGAGACGGCTAATTTGCTTATCACGATACACGAAAACGGAGTGGTCCTGGATAATCTCAACGCCGAACTTGATAGTTGTCAGCAGGCGAACCAACAGGCAAGTCAAACTAAATCTTGCATGCGAAAACTGCTGACTGTTTCACTAGCTTGCTGATTATCTTCAACAGCTAGAGCAATGGAAACAGGAAGATACCGCTTTAATTGAGCGGTTAACTCAACAAATTAAATCTCTCCACACCAAAAAGCGGCCAACCAGAGTACCATTCGATCAGGAGGAGCTGAAAGAACGAATGAAGGAATATACATTGCACAAGATGACGGAACAAGTTTATAGCTTGCTCCACACCATTCAAGAAGCGGCGAAGAACAATAGTAAAACCTTTGTAAGCGAAATTTTGAAGCAACTCGACCCAATCTTGGAGGTAACGAACGAAGTGTGCCGAAGGGCAGAAGCTATTACCTCTCGGTTTCCAACGCCTTCATAACAGTTTCATGACAAGTTTTTTGCATCCTGACTTTGTGATCTCTAACTACACCAACATTAGTTTAATATCTATGATATATCCAATGTCCTAACTTATTTACGCTTTTTATTCAACTAGTTATAAATGCCTTTTACCTTCCATGGCAACGAGTGGGGTATCAGAGTCACTATTATCACTATCGCCATCAGGTGTTGGTATATAGTACTTGTATCTCCCTGGCTGCTGGCCAATTTCTGCGAGATATCGATGCAATAGTTCTTCCCTATCGACCGGACGCACTTCGTAACCTTCTGAACCAGTCCGTACGAGAGGTTTTCGTGCATCATATTCATCATCGGATGATTCATCATCTGCCAGCTCAAATTCTTCATCTACTTGCTCCTGGTAGTCAGGATGATATGGGGGTAGCAGAGTCTCCCCTGGGGCACGGCGATTCATTCGTTTTCGCCTTCTGGCGAATGCTCTGCGTTCGGAATTGAAAGCTTCGAGATTTGGATTCACATCGCCGTTTTCGTAGGTCCAAGGGGAAGAGGGAAGAACGAGATCGTGTTCTGGGTCTTCGTGGAGGGCAGTTGGGTCATTGGGAGGCCAAACGACGAGTCCGACTAAAAGGACAACATATGAGCACAGAAGAAAACAAGAGAACCATGATGTGAGTGAAAGCGAAAAGATGGCACTGTTTAAGGGAGAAAAGAGCATAAGTACTCACAATCGATCACAACACCAGCGACTCACGCTCGAACTTCCAAACACTCTTCTAATCAAACGTTGCGGCCCTCATCCTGTTCTCGCGCCATCTTTTCCCGTAAGGAGATGTTGGTCCACTCACCATCACTATCTGCCATCTCGTACTTCAAGCCGTTACCAATTGCAGGGCGAGGCCAACACCATAGAAGCATGTTGGTGCCTAGAACAGAATGGACATTTCTTTTCCAGCCCAAATTCTACCGGACGATGAGAAAGCGATTCAAGAAAGTAGACGTGAACGTACATAAGGGAATTTCACCTAAGCAGAGGAAATGTCAGCACCCATTATGATTAGCTCCAGTCAAATTACAAACCTCGTGAAGTTTGCCTCGGCGCACCAAGGTCGCAGCTTTATCTTTCTCCCAGCCCTCTATGGTGGTGGAATTACCAAGCAAGCAGTACAAATGATACAAACTATGGCAAGTGAGATCAGCGAGCTTCCAAAAATCATATTATTGACGTACCTAAAGCCTCCAACGGCCAACAAGACGGGAATACAGGCAACATAATTGAGAATGGTGAAGAGAATCTCCACAGACGACGGTTCGTCCTAAAAGGGGTTGAGGCTAATTCAGTGTTTGACGATTCACTTACACTCACCCAATAACGAGAATCCATTGTGTAAAATACTCTCCGAGTCACCATGGCAAGATGATACGAGCAAGCGAAATCGACGTAAAAGAGAAACCTGAGGAAATGGGCGTAGTTGTAATGGCCGACACAATTGTTGATCCAAGGACAATGATGGTCTTATCAAATAGTTCAGACATATGAAATATAGTGACCATCGACTACTGACCCATGCGAAGGACGCATCTTTATCATGCGAGTATTAGTATCATGTTAACTGTATTCAACAGGCCATACCTGTCGCAAGTTCGGCAATGATGGGCCCTCGGAGGCTTGTATCTATCACATACTCGACAGTACCGTGGCGCTCCGGTAAGTTTCTTGACCTCATACCCGTCTAAATGTGTGTCTGGCCTCTGGAGCGAATACGTCAGCTAACACGTCGGGTGCAATAAACGAGATGATTAACCCAGCTGGCCGGTATTTGACCTGGATCAGTTACTACACAGAGGAAGTAGTTCCAGAGAAGCATTGCCACCAATATGCTGGTATCTGTGAGCATAGGGGAAGGGATGTGTTTGGTGGAGGTCTTACTTGAATGGCAAGAGGAGGGTGATGAGGTCGACGGAGAAGACACGGCCATACCAGGGCCATATTATGAATATCTGAGAGGAGTAGGCAATGAAGCAGATGAGACAGAGTACAAAGTTGACGGTCAAGCGCCCAAGCCACGGATTCATGGAAGAGTGAGAAGAAGGGTGGTTGTGCACGTGACGCGGTAAATTCTAACGCTCGCCGGTGAAGTCTGGAGTCGACCATGTACGCTCTCCGGTGCAGGTCCTGCGTTGCCAGACGTGTGCCCCATCTTGTTCCCTTTTCTCGCACCAACTCTTCTGCCTCTTCTCCAGAGGAACCCGCTCCGAGTCCTGTTGCTCCAAAACCTTCCAGTGCACGCATCGCAAGCTCATGGGGTAACATTGTAATTCGTATGTATCTATCTAAAAAATACTGTGCACGAATGCGCTAACTCTCTTGAAGCCTCGCGCGAGGAGGTCCTCAGGAGACAAAACAAAACAGGATCATACAAACCCGACTTGAGCTATCTTGTGTCAGGAGAATCGTCAGGTTTCGCCAGTCGATTGGCCGCGAAGATTGCTTCCTCTCCGGCAGCAGAACCGTCTCATACATCACAGCGGGATCCTGTAGAGAAATCCGAATCTCCCGAGGAGAGAATTATCCGGATAGAGGCAGTCACTGCCGCACGAAGAGCAGAGCGTGAAGCTCGTGAACATACAGCAGCTGTGGCTCGTGAGGCTGCGGAAGCTGCGAGGGCGAAACAGAGAGCTGTGAGGGAAGAACAGAGAGCTGCTAGAGAAGCCGCTGCTCAGAAGACCACTGAGAGGGCTGCACTACTCACTGATCAACGACGGGCCGAACGTATGCGTCGCGAAGCTGGCATGACGCCACGCCAAAGGCTTGCTACGGTTGATGCCTCGCTTACTGAAGCACGTCCTCATTTACGTCCTGAGTCAAGTCCTCGTCGAGGGTCCCCTCAAAGGGCGCAGAGTGCATCGAAACCGTCACGTCCCAGAAAGCCGAATTTCCGCATCCAAACTATGCCCTCCCAAGATGCCAATCTAGCCAACACAAAAGACGACATTACGTTGGAGATTCTCGAAACCGGCGGAGACGACAAAGAGCCTGCTGAATTGACGGGTCCCGATGTTCCCTTTACCAACTTGGACAACTTGTTCACGCCATCATTCGAGCGGCGCGTGGAGAACACGATAAAATCGCCGGTAGATTCATTCAACAGCAGGCAAATTCAGACGCTGCGCGAAACTTACGCTGGGGACTATCGACGCTTCGCATCTCAAACAAGTGGAAACTCTGTTACGCCGCCTCACCAGTTAGGCCCATTGAAGCATGCCGAAATTGTTCTATCCCGCAGGAGCGACGTTTCTATCCGAGCTCGGAGTAACGCTTTAGAGATCATTTCAGCGGCGGTCGGCGGCACTACAGGTGCCAGGACGATTCAAGCCAACGTTAATTAGTCTTATTATAGTGAACAAGCAAGTTAGATATGTCTTTAATCTACTGTCACAAGAACGTCAAGTTTTCCTGAAGTCATTACCCCTCATCCTTTTTGAATGAGAAGCCCTCCGGGTTACAGGCTTTTCATAGGTTGGACTTCCTATCGGGATGTGAGGGTAAATGTCGTGTACCCAGGCCGGTATTTCATACTCTCTCTCCTCAGTGAACAAATCGTTCTGTACCTTCCCCCCAAATGCATACCAATGTCGCTGTCCTTTTGACGTCTTGCTTTCTGAGCTGCGGATGGCCTGCGTCATCAGCAGCCCATGACGTTCACTTTCTGCAGCGTGTGACCCATATCGTCTCGAAGACTGCACGGTTGACGCATGCGATGGTGACCGATGTCTGAACTGATGAACAGTAATAGATGCGATGGGCGGTATGGATGGTTCTCTAGTACTATGCCGGGACGACAAAGACGGTGGGGCAGGAGAGAGTTTAACACATTTGTGCGGTCGCATGGGAACGGAAGGCTCTGAAGCAAGAGAAATGCATTCTTGAAAATCGGGTGATATCGAAATGCGAGGCGAGGTAGATCTGTGTTCTTCGTCATGCATGACTTCGACTTCTGGGCTCCATGGCTCGGGTTGTAAGACAGCTATCTCGGGATTTGACATTGGTGTGGTTGGCACGGACAAACTTTCTCGCCGCGGTGGTGGAGTCGGTGGATGGTAGGGAGTTGGGACCGGAGCTGACGGGGAACGTTCAGAGAAGGTATGTGAAATTTGCGGCAGAGGATGTTCAGCAGCAGTTTCTACTAAAGACGTAACTTGAGTAGCAGGCTCCTCTAGAGTTGTATGAGTCTTTCGTTGAGCAGGCTGTTTGGGAGCAGGGGGAACACTTTGCTTTCTCTTCTGAGAAGGGTTAAATTTTGGGGAGGATTTGTTAACCGGATTGAGTAGTCGCGCCCCCAACTTGATTTTTAGCTTGGACCGCTCGCTGTCTTTCTGGATAGTCTCGATAAGAGGCAGAACGTCAGGTAGAGTAAGAGGTCCCTTTCCAACGTGAACTTGAGGTTCTGGTTCCGCAGGGGGTTCCGTGAGGACTTGACCAGCCGGCCTCTTCGTCCTGTCAGGAGGCAAGAGAACGCGGTAACGCTCCTCGAGCGTATATGCGATCTTCAGCATCTCTCTTCTGCGCCTTTCGCCTTCGGCATAGTTTGGACCGCCATTAACCTGAGGGCCCAGAATGCTTTCGTCTTCATCGTTGGATTCTGGCTCGGTCTGGTTTAGAGGCGCGGGAAAGAGGTCATCAGGAAGGGAAAGAAACGCCAAGGCATCCATGGCGCGTAGTTGGTCGATGCGCTCCTTCAATTTATATTGTTCGTGTTTAAGCTTCTCTTTTTCCCTGAGTCGAACACGTTTTTCGAAAGTCTCGTATTTTCGATGTCGTTTCTCATATGCAGCATCAGAAGTTTCAATAGGACCCTATCGATGAATTTTTAGGGTGTCATACAACTTTGGAGATGGTGCAACACACCTCTTCTGTAGTTCCAGCTTGGGATCTGGCCCTGAGGCGTCCTGCTTGAGTGTCGCCCATGCTCTTAAATTCAGGAGTTTCAATAGTCAGCTGTTCTCTGTACGCTTTAAGAACCTCTGGCCGTTCAAAATATCGTTCGTGTGCGTGAATATTGACATGATAACCGCTTGATGATGTTGAAACTAATGCTGAGTTTGTTGTCAACAGAAACGGGGTTTCTGCCGGTATTAGGGGTTCGTTCTCAACTATAGCAGCCTTTTCTTAGTCAAAAAGCCGCGAGCTGCGCGTCAACGACCTACATTTTCGCCGCTGGGTATCCAGAATCATCATGTCCGCATCACAATTTCCGACACCGGGACCACCGCGCCTAGAACGCGAAGGCAAGACACGCTTTTGGCGAGTTTGCTGCCCAGAAACTAAAGAAGCGGATGCATCCATGAAGAGCAGCTGTTTTGCTGTTCAACACAGGGGTACTGATAGATGAAAAGATGGCCAGTCCAAAAAGTGTTGTGGTAAATGAAGTTAACAAGTGGTTCAAATGGTTCTCAAACTCTCCGATTTGATTTGTACATGCTCTCCACCCGTTCTCTCTTTTTAGATATCGTAATATATAGATTTCCTGACGTTCTCCAAGGCTGCATAATGCACTAAATAATAATCCAACCTTCCTTAGCCAAGGTGTTCGTCGCCGCCGAAACCTCCTTTTTGGGCACGAGAACGTAGCCTGTGTTCCTGCGAAGCCCATCAGATCTCAAAAGATGATACACCTCGCATTGAAATAAATGCTTTAGCAAGTGGACAACGCAAAAACACGGATACCCGCGAGTTTCAGTGGCGCAGTGAAATCCGCCAGTATGCCGGTCAACCCTATTGAATGATACATAAGATTCTTTTCATAATACGGATTTGCCTTGTCAATGCTCCATTACGCACCATGCTCCAATGGGCCTGCGATTTTGATGCACGACCATGTTGAAAACTCATTCATACCCTCTGGCATCCCTTGACACAATTCCCCAACAACTGAGATCTCTTCTGTAGTTCGCGTTACGGAAAAGAAATTGTTTTCGCCCGCCAATCCTTGCGTGACCCAGGCGGGTAGGGCCTCGTTATGCGGAAAGTGAACCACAAAGAAGGAGCCTGCTAACACGCTCAGATGTAGAGAGGGGTGAGTCAAAGAAGTGGGCATTATAAGTGACAATTGAATAGATGTCGTTAACTTCATTTACATTCTTGACATTTATTGTTGACATGATGGCCAATCATAATGATATTCTTGTTGAAACACAGGACATGCTCTTAGAAGTATATCAAATCCTAGGCAGAGATAATAGAGAGAGTATAGTCTTGAGCATGGCTACTACCCGTGTAAACTGTGTACACTGTAGTGTCACTGGGAACCCCCGTGCTGGAGAACGCAGTAGACCCTCCATACGCGACGAGGAGGTTGCTGCCCGATATGGCCTACAGAGTATCAATAGGAGACTCAAGAAATGTATAAAATAGAGCTCACAGCCGAGAAGCTCGACGCAGTAACGCCGCTACCGCAAGCAAACACACCACCGGATACACCACAAGGTCCCTTTGAAGATTTCATGGTGAAGCTGGAGGTGGTTCCTGAAAGGGTCATGGTTGCGAGGGTCTGAGTAGACCATGTTCCAAGAGTGAGAAGGCCGCCAACTAGGGTGCGCGACTGAATGGCATGGATTGTCGCTCTAGTTGGAAGGCTACCACCTGCTGTCTACCAAGTATAATGTGGTGAATGACGGTTTGGAAATCAAGTTGTGTACCTGGGTTGTAGTACCCTAGTGATACATTCTGATGAGCTGGACGAGCTAAAAACTTTCTAAAAATACAGCTTACAGAGGTTGTAGTTTTCTGGGACACGTTTTAATTCGAGCTCTTGAGATATCGATAAGAACGAAAAAACGCACTGTGGTAGTCGCAGGAGTTCCCGTTTTAGTGGGATACTTGATTCCAGACGACGGGCAAGAACCCGACGCGGGAGCATCTGAAAACTTTCAGGAGATGATATTCATCTTCCATTGAAGGTACATGCATACCGATAGGGATAAAAGTACCGTCAATAACGGAACCCCTAAGATTGAAGTACCAGGAGATGGCGCTGAGTACACCCGACGTACATTCAAGAGCGGGAGTGACCTATCATTGATGGATGTCAACCTGGGACACTCAATGAGTTATCTCGGTGTATACTACTTACGCCAGCGCCAGCTTTCAGTACAGAATTCAAAGAGGACAAGGTGTGGGTTGTGGACGAGGATGGAGTGATACCGGCGTTGGCAAGCCAGTCATACGTTGGAAGGCTCTGTATATATCCAAGGTGAGTGCAGTGCGGTGAGTGTTCGTCTAGGAGTCACCTTGAACAATCTCACAACTGTGTTGAAGAATGCGACAGCCTGAAAGTTCGTCATAAGTAGCTGTACGTCAAGACAGCTGAATTACATCACCTCCGCGCCTTTGGGACTCCCACTGGGCAAGCAGGTGGTCATAAGGGTGCTTTGGAGACGAGTTGTAAACGCATCAACAACTCGAGAGAATCGATATACCTCATACACGTGCCGTGCGTGGACCACTCGTGCTGGAAATTTTGGTAAACAAATCAACATAGGTGTCGAAAAACCTGTTTTTACCTCCCAGAATTGCTCATTTTTGCCGTTGATATCAACCCAATACTAAAGGCATCTCGTATGTAAAATATGACGAATAAAACGATTCTTACCGTTTTCATGAAATCCAAAGTGTCGGAAGCGCCCTGAGCAGTCAAGAGCTATGAAACACAATCAAGTGGGTTTCCTGTGACAACGACTCGCAATTATGCGCCTCACATTAGAGATACCTGTATAAGCTCGGGAGGGATCACAGTTCTGGTCAAACGTCTGGTCGCAGCTGTAGACGTATCAAAAGTGCTAGGGCCTAACTTATATATGAACCTACTGGTCGGGCCAAAGTCCTGTAAGCGAATTGAGAATTAATACTAGTAAGGCAAGGGAGGCCGTTTGACTCACCGTGGATTGTCCAGCTGTTAGTGGGGCCAGTGGAAGGGTTGGTATCCCAGAACTACACACCATTTTAATGGGAGATCTCCAAACGAAAAACGACAAGAACTACTTGTGTCTGGAGCATAAGGCCCTACGATAACAGAGTCAACGAAATCCTATAGGAAATGATAAAAACGTACCCCGGGGGACTCAAAGCAGCAAAGATTGGAAACGGTACTAGTATTGTGGCAGGATACAGTACCAGTAGTTGAGCAACCAGAGCTGAGTGCACGGGGCAAGAGGCTCGACGTTTCCATGGGGAAAGTGAAAGGGGAAGATGTGGCGATTACATAGGTAGCGGCCAAGAGGAGAGAAAGAACCAGCATCCTTGGTGTTCAAATAGATGAAGGGTAAGAACTTATCGTAAGAGAGGATATCTTGTCAGAGAACGTTATTTATATACCATGTTATCAGTCGTGCCTGCACGAAGGGCGTGTACACTGCTAACTTCTCGACCATACATTGATAAGGGCACATGCGTCGATGTACAATGTGATTCACGCCCGTGCGCCCTAGAAACATTATCTCTTCCATTGATGTCAGTCCTTTTTTTGATTGGTCCAGATCAATGACAACAGTTTTCGGAAGCCATCCCAATACGTGACAAGCCACAAGGACGTCGAGCCATCTCGGGGAAAGATCTATCGCGTGCATATGACGAGGTCAATATATCCCCTCGCAACAATCCGGCGTATGTGTTGCGACGCGTCGAGAAGGTACCACAAAGTGGAACGTTGGCTCCATCTATGAATTCGATTGAAGCACGTGGGACCGTGTAAGCTCGAAGGAAGGCAGTGGACCACAAGAATGTGGTCAATCAGCTTCCAAATAATTTGAAGCTCACGATGCGCATTGAACGACATCTTCGCGTGCGACGAGTCATTATTTGTTGAGGTCGATGCTTCACAAATATCAAGTTGGAGAAGTACTAGACATGAGAAACGCCAAGCATGACGCATAGATCTTTAAATGGAACGCTCCATTTGGACCTCAATAGTCGAAGCACTAAATTTTACTTTTGTCAATGCATGTGTGATGTATATCGCCGCAATACTGATCGCTAGCAAAACTACTTACAAAATGGAGATTAATCATTTCGGAGACTTGTCAGTAATGTCACTGGGATTTGTGCCTTGACCTGACGGAACTGTCCACTCATCTATCCAGTCCGTCGGTCTATAATTAGTTGCACCGGTTGTTTGAGGCGTGTACTGGGAATGTGTATTCATGCCCATGTTCATAGCAAAAGCGCTTGCAAAACGCGGGTTTATGTGCGGCTGAACAAATCCAGGGGGATGATCAGCGGTACCAACCGGGAATACCGGGTTAGGCTGGAAGGCATTCGGATATCCCCATGCTGCGAGAACATTCGAAAATTGCGGAGAAAGATTCAAGTTATTCTGGATGTAAGTTAAAGAATCGTCGGGTAGTTGACCGGTCGCACGCGCGATAGCGAAAGATGTCGGAGAAAGCGGACGAGGTTGATTATAATCTGACGCGACGCCTTGTGATTGAGATGAGCTACCTGTCCGGGAGCTGGTGACTGCATTGGTCTTCCTTGGATGGTTATCGGACCGACCAGGTCCCCGAAAGCCGCCACGATCACCTCTACGCCTCCCCCGTCCACGTCCACGACCTCCGGTATCACCTCGATCACGGTCTTGGCCTCTCCTACCTCTCGAAGAGACAGATGTTCCTCGCTGTTTCTCGCGTCGGGCGGGATCATCTCGACTGGTTTGAGATCCAGGTGTGAGTGGGAGCACTGCAGATGATGTGTACTCGTCGGAGTAGGGATCGTCGTAAGGAACTGGAGGCGGGCGAGAGGGCCCCGCGCTGAATCCGATATCATAAGGACCATGCTCGTCATAAGGATTTTGACTGAAATGGCCCGTTTGTTCCATATCCTGGTCATACATCTGAGAGGGCGTTGGCGATGTTTGTCTTGATGAAGGTGCGATTGACGGGGTTCGAGATTCCCCTCGTCTAAAATCTGGATCAGACCGCATGAAATGGCGAAGTAGGAGATGACGTACCTTTTTTTCATGCTAGCCTTGTAAGCTGCTTCAGCCTCATCATCAGAAAACTCTAACTCGTGTTCCGCAGGTTCTTCATCGTGAACGTTACTTGCATCACTCCCCTTCGCCTTCCTGAGTTGATTCAAGAAGACAAAGTTACTCCGAGTGGGAACATGGAAAACTTCACGAGAGACCTGAACTCTTTCGGGGTCTAGAGGAAATCTTGTGTTGAACTTGACCTGATATAGAGGTTGAGATGTCGGGCCAAATGTTTCGTAGATCTTGTTGGAGGATGCATAATTAGCCATGAACAAAGAGGCAGAAAGCCACGTACGTAGCCCAAGACTTTCCGGTCCTGGAAGACCAATAATGTGTCCGAATCCAACGCTCGTTCAGAACCTCGATTTGCGACTTCGGAAGGCACGCCAGTCACGACAATAGTATTGCCCATGACGGACCTAATTTCTCCAACTTTTTCAAGAGCCTCTTCTGGCCCCACTTCGGTGATGTCGGGAACAACAATGTTCGTTTCGACAACTTCGTTCTTGGTCTGGAAATAAGATCCAGAGGAGGGCACAGGACCACTGTCCTCATCTTCATCAAGGTCGAGATTTACAGAGGCCTTTTCATCGGCATCTGATTGATCAGATTCTGAGCTTGAGTCCGAGTCAGAGTCCACGTCTAAATCATCGAAATTAGAGCCTGGCGCTGGTCTAATGAGACGTTGAATGGTGAAATAGAAGATGAAAGGTGATTAGACACACATTAGTTTTTGGACATCGTCTTCATTGTCAATCGCCGTCAAGTCAGCTTCAATTTCTGCTTCACTCCCGTTTTCGTTATCCGAACTGTCTATACAATCCGAGTCATCGTTAACCTCAACAACATGATGAGGTTTGACGGATGCGACTCGATTGGCGACCGACGGAACACCAATGATATCGTGTATAAGCAGCACATCTTGAGGAATGGTCTCCGGGACTTTGAAAAGGTCCATGCACAGAAGATGTTGGTGGAACGAGTTGGGAACGAGACGCGTCGGGCCTGAAATCAAAACTTTTCTTACGCCTCGGCCCGGTCACGAGATGTGGCATTTTTTTTTCTCAGCTTTCCACCCTTCACCCATGTTCAGCAGCCTTCGCTATGCTACGCGTCTTTCTTCGCGTCGGCTCTATTCAACCGAACCCCAAAAAGTTACTGTTGCCCGCATAGGCGTGATCAGGCTGATCATGGACGTCTCAATAACCAAGGCGCGGGAAGCCCTTGCGGCATCGAATGATGATCTGAAGCTTGCGTTGGAATGGCTACAAAAGGACCTCGTGGTTTCGGGTGCTGCGAAGGCTGCGAAGCTGGAGGGTAGATCTGCGGGAGAGGGGGTGATCAGCACCGCTGTGCTGTCCAAGGGAATTGGTTCTCAGTCGGGGGGACTGCGAGCTGCAATGATAGAGCTGAATTGCGAGACAGATTTCGTGGGAAGGACAGAGAGGTTTTCTCGGTTGGCTGCCCGCATCGCTCATACGGCGGCCTTCATCTCAGAACAGCATGGAGCAGCGGCGGCATTCCGCGATCTCCCATTGGACTTGCTCAACGACGCGCCATTGATTTCCGAATCTGATCCAAACCCCTCGACTACATTTACCGTCGCAAGTTCCATACAAAGTCTCATCAGCCAAGTCGGGGAGAAAATCTCGTTGCGTAGGGCTGTCGCCATAGTCAACAATCCCCCGCCAGAGCAGGGTGGCCACGGGTTGAGCTTGGGAACACATAACCATGGTGGTACCATAGTCAGTACCCAGGGTCGAATAGGATCTTTGGCTCTCCTTGCTCTGAAATCCCCCAAATTACCCGAACTACTCGCATCAGAGGCATTTACGACTAATTTGATGCGTCTGGAACGTTCACTGGCGCGTCAAATAGCAGGTTTTCCGACGACTTCCATCACAGCATCTGGGGGACAGGAGCTAGAAACTGCGCTATATCATCAGGACTTCATGATGTTCCCAGACTACTCGGCTGACAAAGTTGAAGTCGCATTGAAGAAATGGGGTTCGGCTCAAGGATTAGCAGACGGCAGTGTGTCTGTCCTGGGCTTCAAGAGATGGACTGTCGGGGAGAACTCAGATACCTAGACATTGAATTACTCATCCAATTCATATTCAAGTAGCCAACACTTGCTCACTGATAAAATATTGTTCAAACCTGAAACTAGTTCATTTATGTAAATATCGCGATTCACAAATAGTGAATATGTACATAGTACAACTATTGCTATACGTTCATATCTATTTCTCCCTTTTGTTGGCACGGAATACGTGAGGAAGGCCTAGCCAGTACCCCAATCTATAATTCTGATGGTTATCCTTACAACAAAGATTACTGCAAGATGTCAGCACGTCAACCACGCCTATTCGAAAGGATGCTTACAGGTCTGAAGAAATTCAAGATCTGTAAGTCGTCCAGCTGACAACAGGATGAGACACTTACATTGAATTCCGCTAAACATATAATATGTTCCAGCGCCCTGAACCAAAATCATTGCCTTTAATCTTTTGGAAGACACGTTGACTCACTGTAAAAATATGCCACCAGGAGTGTCCTGAATTTTATTTCATAAACATTAGTAGACGCAGTCCGATTTTTTTTTTCGATTACGTGCCTTCGAGCAGGAAAGCACGAGGCCAACCGACGGCAAGCTTCCAACGCGTCAAGGCATCACAGAAAATATTGTCAAGATTCCAGATCAGAAACCCAAAAGCAAACATTGCGGCGCCACTACTGAAAAGCTTGCCGATAGTAGATTTGATTCTATCAGGAATGTCCGAAGTACGATCCGACCATTTCAGAAGATATGTGACGCGTGCGGTGGTGGTGAAAACGATCGATGCGAACACGACTTGATGATAGACGGGATTTCTATAAACGATACTTGGACGACATGAGCGCTACTAAATACGACACCCGAGTAAAACTCACTAGCTCCAGGTAAACAGAACATCAAAGACAACCAGCAGGGCAATAAGCGCCCTGCTGCGAGATGACTTGACACCGTATCCGGGGTGGTCGTCGAATAGGAACCAGAGACTCATAGAGCCGACATAGATCATGGGTAGTTCGTCAGCAAGCTGGGCTTCGAAAAGCAAGGTCGCATGGAAAGCAAAACTACCGATGCCCACGAGAGCTATACCCTGATAAATAGACATTCAGTGATACTTCCAATTCGTGGAATACCAACATACTGTGTAGCCGGCGACGTAACGGGTAGGCAAGAACTGGCTTGATGCAGCAAGAGCTCCGTAGATTGCGAGCGTAATTGTGAACAAGTTGGAGAAGGAGTTGGCCATTTCGGCGATGTAATAGGAAAATTGGTAGTTGGCCTGCAGAAGATGAATGTCAGGGGCGACTCCTTGGGGCGATCCAGAATGGCTTGCCTCACACCAGTCCAAGGTCGCGGTTACTGGGCCATAGAAGCCAGGCTGATGCCACTTGGAAGAAGTGGACAAGTCAACCATGGTAATCCAAACGAAGTGGACGAGAGAATGGAGGGTCAGACATGCAAGACATATAACGTTAACACGTGATTGAAATTAAGTTTACGAGGAACCTTTCGCCCGTAGAGCTGAATCAGGATGACGGGACGATATACATAGCTATTAGCTGGCTCCAGACAAGCGTTGTTTCGGTGGCAGACTCGACTGAAGGATCAGAAAAAGAGCCCTGAGCCGCAGAACCACGGAGCTACTATAATCGGCGCGTGAGAACCCCCAAGATCGCGTGACTGACAAATTGAGTCACGTTACATTTTGGACTTTTCTACCACCATGCATCGCTTCCTCGCACGCAAGGGCAAAGCCTCGCTCACGCGCTCTCTGTCTACTGCCCGTTTCCCCAATGTACAGATTACAACCCTTCCAAACAGACTCAGAGTTGCAACAGACTCCACCCCAGGGCATTTTTCTTCCGTGGGCCTCTATATAGATGCTGGTTCGCGCTATGAGACTCCAGAGACAGCCGGCGTAAGCCATTTTCTTGATAGAATGGCTTTCAAGGTGCGTATCTTGTATGATGAACTCCAGAGCAATTTTTTCAAGGTCGTTTAGAGCACAACAACACGATCTGAGGAAACTATGTCTTCTGCTGTGCAAGCCATGGGCGGTCAAATATTCTGTTCTTCTACACGCGAATCGATAATGTACCAATCGTCTCACTTCAATAGCGCAACACCGACAGCAATGTCGCTGATATCCGACACTCTGCTTAATCCATCCTTTTTGGAAGAGGAAATCGTCGCTCAAAGGGATGCTGCGTTCTACGAAAACCGTGAAATCTCTTCAAAGCCAGACATGGCCCTCCCAGAGGTATTGCATTCCGTTGCATATGGTCAGAAAGGGCTCGGGAACCCTCTTCTTTGTCCAGTAGAACGCATTGATTCTATAGACGGCTCATCATTACGCGCGGCAATGAAGGAGTGGTATAGGCCCGAGAGGATGGTCATTGCGGGCGCAGGAATGCACCACAAAGAGCTAGTTGAGCTCGCGGACAAACACTTTTCGTCACTCAAGTCGGGACTTGTACTTTCACCTCAAACACGGACCTCCACACAGGTTCCATCCCACCTTCTATCATCCTCTTCACCCTCTCTCTCCAAGTCTCTTACCCGCGCTGCCTCATTCCTTTTTCCCAATTCTGTTGCGCAACGCGAATCCCGTTATATTGGCGGCCATCTTTTCCTACCGGATATTACCCAGGAGTTCAACCACCTTTATGTTGCGTTTGAAGGAGTAGGCGTCCATGATGATGATGTCTTTGCTCTTGCTACAATGCAGGTACTTCTTGGCGGAGGAGGTAGCTTCTCTGCGGGTGAGTATACTTTTGCCTCTATTCAGATTATCAGCTGAATTTATCTCAGGTGGTCCCGGCAAGGGCATGTACTCCCGTCTATACACACATATCCTAAATCACTTTGCACAAGTCGACCATTGTGCTTCGTTCCACCATATATATTCCGACTCCTCACTTTTCGGTCTCTTTGCGTCCTTCATCCCTGCATCATCTGGGATCAGAGGTGGAAATACACCTGGCCAAATATTGCCTCACCTTGTGCATCAACTTAGCCTACTTCTCTATACTCCTATTCCACGGTCTGAGCTTTCTCGGGCCAAAAATCAACTCAAGTCGAGTCTCATGATGGCGTTGGAAAGCCGCTCGGTCGAAGTTGAGGATCTAGGTCGCCAAGTAAGTTCTGTTTACTATCTGTTTTGATCTGCTCAAACCAATCTTTCAAATAGGTTCTGGTCCACGGCCGTCAGGTACCCGTCACCGAAATGACAGACAAAATCGATGCTGTGCAGTCTGAGGATATCCGACGAGTCGCAGCCCGTGTATTCGGTCCGCAATCAGGAAACAAGCCCACTGTAGTTTGCATGGGTCACGACGAAACCGGGGATTGGGAAGAAGTTTTCGCAAAATATAGCGTCGGCGCACCTGGACGTTTTTAAGTCATCGAACCCTGATCGAGGCCTGATCAGCGCCTGAGTTGGGAGGAGAACGGCGCGCAGATGTAGATTCGAGGTGACATGAAGGTTTCTCATCTGAACGCTTGTATGCTCGAGCACCCTGGTTGTTTTACCAACACCGCTATACATCTCCTGCCATATGATTTAATTGCTAAGCTACCCACTTGCTTCCTGTAGTTACATAGGATGGAGTCCACCTTACTTTTTTTGCGCTCCTGTATGCATGCATGCATACATACATACATATAACTCATCTCATAATCAATACTTCCCATCAGGTCTTTATGTGCGTCCAGCGAGAATGTTGCCCAGTGCACAAGTATACCTCGGCACCAGGTTCATGTCCCATCCAGGACTTCTGATGGGTAGGTTTGAGATTGGTGACCTTGTGAGAGGCCTTGAATAGGGATCGAAAAAAGCTTGTCCTTCATAACTTACCATGAATCGCTGTCCAATCTTAAAGGATCCAGGAGAGGCTCCTTCAGAGAACGATAGGTTGAGAACATCCCAGACGTTCAAAAGGGCTTTGCGATTTCCGGGGTGTTTACGAGTACAAGCGTCCTGGACCACAATAATTCTGAAGTTCTTGACAGTCCGGGGAGGACAAACGTCCTGTGAGATTTCGTGAGTACAAAGGACTGAAGCAGAGTAGCCAGCAAAGAAAAAGAACCTGAAGCTCAAGCTCCATATCTTGTGTTGCATGAGTCTTGTCCCTATGAAGGCGACTACGAATGAAGCGGGCCAACGAGCCACATTCTTTCCTCCCAAGGCTTGCGATAAGTTTGGGAGCCTCAGCAGAGTCCTCAAGTTCATCGTAGATATTCTCTATAACATCAAGAGGGAAATCTAGAAAGAACTTGTGAGGAGGTTCAGCAATGTGGAAATTGTCAACTTGCCATCCTGGCTAGACGTGAACTCCTGGGAGCCGAGACGGCGCTCCAATCGATCGAGATATCCCTCGTATCTGTCCCACTTTTTCTCATACTCCACCCGCAATTTCGACATTTCATGTTCCCATCGTTTCTGAGAGAGACGTCAATGTTCTTAGCATGGAGAGCGGCCTCATATACAAACCCTCCACTTTTCATGAGCCGCCGCCTCTTCACTTTCATTCATAGGACCTTGATGGGTTTGGACTCCACCTTCTCCGGAAATAAACTCGATGTATGCAATGGGGTGAGTCTAAAAACCGATTTCTGTCAGCTTCAAGACATAAATCCATGGTAAGGTTTTGTTATACCTTCACCACCACTACATCCATCGTAGCAACCATCCCACCATCTGGTGTCAGACTGCGGAGAGTGGAGATGCAGGGACCCGGAGTGAATCCCAACTTTGCATGCCACGGCGCCATGTGCGAAGAATTTCCCGATATGACCAGTTTGACAGAATTGTAAGAATCCAACACCTCGGATCCTTCCTTCCTTTCTGATGAAAGCTGGACGAGAAATATAAACGAGCTGTGATATGATCGTGAAGAAAAGAGGTACGGACATATGCACCGGCAAAAGCAATCTTTCGACCGATTCGAATGTGGCCACGCCGTACAGCGCGAGCCATGGGTGCATCAATTCGTGCACGCAGTCGATACCATCCATCCGTCACTTCCAATTCGAGATGTGCATCGGAAGGCACACTATCGTTCGAGTAGCTAGAGTCGCCCCAAAAGACATTTGACACACAGAGGATCATCGGATAGGCTGCGGGGGCATCCCGCGTGGTAACTAGACGAAGTGGCGGCCGCTTTCCTCGATCGAGTTCACGCTCATACCTTATAGTTCACTCAGTATACCTTGCAATGATGTCTTCCTGGACTATACACTTGCCTGTAGAATAACTGGCGCATCACTTCGTTCCAGCACCAACGTTTTTGATTGGGTACACTTTCTCGTTCAGGATCAAGGCCAACCATGCCAGCAAGTTTCCATAGAATGAGGCCCCAATGGTTATTGACCCAATCTTGAGTTGCTAGCGTACATCCACTCTCGAGCAAAGAATTGAAGGCCTGTACAGGACCGAGCTTAACAGGCGGTGTTAATGAGAGTGGGAGGACTGGCATGGAACTGAGGGTGTGAAATGAATAATACATCGCCGTCGTAGGTGTAATCTGTGACAGTTCTGTGGCATTTCTAAGACACGGAGGATTAGGTAGGTAAGGTGAACAGTGACGGTGATATCCTTACATTGCCATGGCCTCGAGATCACTTCCAGTGTACTGTTGCGGTACCAGACCTGATGTGCGCAGGAGTTGCCGGTTGGGAAGAGGGTCTAAGCGGAGGTATTAGAGAATATTATTCAAGAAATTGCTTAGTCCTACCAAGATTAAAGACACCAGTCCAGGCGGCCCGGTTCGCATCACCAGGTCTGTCTTTCATGAGCCAATCTGCTTTCCTTTTTACGCACGATTGGGCTCCTTTTGCTTGAGAAGCCTTAAGGGACTCCTCAAGCCTCAAGCGACCGGGCTGACCAGGTTCCATTCCAGGCTTGAACGGTGTAACAAAGGCAGCTGGAACACTTCTTTTCACGCTTGAACGCGGCGCAAGTGCCTTTGGATGACGAGCGGGTGTAGTAACGGACGCGAAATCAGCGGTTATGGGTGCTGAAGCGAGTGGATGTTGCGATTTAGTTGTTGCAAATCCACTGAGGCGGCTGGGAGGATTAAATGTTGATCTAGGACTCTCTACGCTCGCTGAAATGTCAGCCTTTTTCGGTAAGAGAGGCGACTTGAAAGGTTTCGAATTCTTGCTGATGAAAAGCTCGGTTGGAGTCATGGCAGATGATGGTTTGTTCAACGGTCGGGAGAAGCCTGTAGGGCTCGGAGTACTGGGAGAACCAACACCAGGAGAATTTAGAACTGATTGCAAAGCTGGCCGGCAAGGTGAATTTCTAGAGATACTCGAGGCTGTTTGGAATAGATTTTCCGAGTCTCCAGCTAATGGAGTGGAAGGTCTTGTCACAGGACTTGTGTTCAGAGAATCATATTCCTGCCAGATTTCCTTCATTTTTGTTTGAGCTTTGGCAAGAGCAGCACTAGAGGGCGCGATGAGACCTTTGTTTGATGCCTTCGTAAACCCAGCGAGTGTAGGAAGATTTGATGAGGCGGACTGAAATGAGACTGGTGGAATGATGCCCGCTGGTTGAAACCAAGCGTCATAATCCTGGTCTGGCGGTTCCTCGGGAGACAGAGAACGGTCAAAATCATCTAATACAACAGCATTGGTTACAGTTGATGCGGATGCTTTAGAAAATCCAACAAGGGGTATTGTTGAGGAACTTCTCAAGGCTGAAGCAGTGGCAAAGGCCGGTGCCGAGAGGATGGTAAATGAAGATGATGGAGCGTTTGATGTGGCCGTAAATGGGTTTTCGGGGTCATCGGTGAGTTCAACGGCCTGAATCTCTCTTGAAGAAGCACTATCTAGGGTAATTCAAGAACGAAACAAATCAATACTATCATCATGGAGGAAGTCAAGCGGTTCTGACCGGAATTTTGGTGTTGTGATAACGCCGCAGTCTGGCTGCTACTCTTCCTGGGTGATTGAGATAGGTGAGCTTCTAGCATGTCAAATGCGTCGAGGTCTGCTTGGCTGAAATCGCCTAATTGTTCGTCATAGGTAGGTGAGGACAGGCGTTGTCGCTTTCTGACGGGTGAGCTAAATGGTGAGGCGTCTATATGCCGGTTAGATAAAGATACTGTGACGTGAATAGGCATACCAGAGCTATACGAGAGCATTGGTTAGCCAAATAATTAGAAAGTGACAGACTGAGTATGTAGTAAGTATGTATATGTGTACAAGTAATCATTGCCGTGAGCAAACACGATCAACGCGTTTTTGGTCGCGTTACAAAAAACGTGATACGTCACAAATCACGTTGTATCGGGTCCACGGCCGCAGTGTTGTCCTGTCCATTGTATCTGTCGTCAAGTTGCACGAGAGGCGTCACTCGTGTGCAAACTCATAGTTATGCAATTGATACAGAGGCTCCCAGTTCTCTTCATGTATCTTCCCCTATATATCTCTTGTTTTTATGTTAATTGTGTCAAATTCTTCGTTATACATACACCATTTTCTTTGTTAGAAAATAGTACAAGCGGCAATGTAATGTGTCAACCGAGCGTCGCCGATAACCAACGCGACGCAGGGCCAAGTGTGAGGAGAAATTATGTACTAAAAGCGTGCTGCCATGTAGTTGACCCTTGTATTTTCTCTTTACTTTTTTAACATCCGTCGCATCTAGTCGGATTTCATAAATCTGACGTCCAAGCTTCAGTGATGAACGGAGCCTCGTCAAATCACGCTCAGAATGCAGCAGCTCAACGGGCAGTGAAACCGCTACCAGCGGGTCCTGCGCCGCCTCCACCTGCGACTGTCCCGCCAACGCCGCCCACCCACAATAATGCCACTCATCCACCAGCGACCAATCGGTCAAATCCACCCCATAACCACACCCCGGGAACGAATGGGCACCAACATACACAAAAAGGAAAGAAGAAGAATGACGCACCGCTTGACCCAGCCACGATGTACGAGAGTTTAAAGAACAGGATTGCTGCATTGGAAGAAGAGGAGGTTCTTGAAGAAGAGGAGGAGAGGAGATTCAGTGCGTCGGTTCTTCTGGTGTTCTACCAGTTGCATTTTTAACTATGGCTTTTCTCCTAGCTGAGGAGGCAGTCAAATCAGTCAAGGGGCTAGAAGAAGCTGCTATCCACACCAAATACATCGAACTGGTAAACCTGATGCTCCATGGCTATACGCCTGCTTTCCATCTAATTTTGCACTGAACAGTTCGCGGAACTCAAGCGCCTAGAACGCGATCATGCGAAGGAGAAACAGAAACTCGTAAAGGACAAGGAAGCGGGTACGTTCATGCCCTGCAGGACCCTTAGTTTCTCTCCAGTGACATCCCCCAAGCCAAGGGCCAGCTTACGAAGGCCAATCAAACTAAGGCTAAAATGGAAAACCTTGCCCGTGAATTGCAAAAAGTACGTCGACTAGTTTTTTTACGCGAGACAACTAATCCATATGGTATACAGGACAACAAGAGACTACGTGTAGGTCAAATGCTCAGCGGCAATAACTATCTTTGACTACGGAAACAGGAGGACGGAAAGCGACTCGCACAAAGTGTCGAAGAGGCTCAGGAAGAGGTAATCTCTCGCATGATATCTGCTAATAAGACTTTAATTCAACCTCTTCTAGCTTCTACAAATGAAGAACGATCTGGCGAAGCGAGCAGACAAGGCTAAGTTGCAAGACATCAAGTACCGAGAAATGCCTGATATTGTGGTCAAGGTCATTTGTCGGTACCGTGCCGAATTGTTTTTCAAGATATCCCGAAAAACGAAGTTGTCCAGGCTATTTGAAGCCTGGACAGATAGGATGGAGCAGCCTGGATCTAGGAAAAAAGGGGATGGCAGTGACGGAACGGGAGTGATGAATGGGTCTGCTGTAACTGAGGCCACCAGCACACAGCCATCAGGATCGACCACAACTCCGACTATGCAATATATTTTCACGCATAATGGCAGGAATATAGATGCAGAACAAACACCTGAGGAGATCGGGATGGAGGATGGAGATGAAATTCTTGCTGTGGAGATGATGGATTTAACAGAAGGTCCGGGACCTGAAGAATGGGTAAGTAGATTTTCATTACACTACAGTGAATTTGGATGTCGATTGCGATCCTAGTCGTTCCACGCGGAGCCTCATCGCGAGAAATTGCGCAAGCATTGGAGCGATGATCCTAAAGAGTAAGATCTGTACCTACTAACACCCTCGCCTTTTCTAATGTCATGCCAGGGCGAGAAGAACACTCGAGGACATCTTCGACAGCGTGTGCGTCCATGTTACGCGTTCTTTTTTGTATATGTGGTTGAAGTGGCTCCTCTAGTGTGCGGGAACGACTGAAGGAAATTTTGAGACAGTACGAGCTCCGCGAAAAGCACTTTGAATGTGTGATACGATCCAAGGAACTGGAGGTTCTACTTTCCAGAGCTCGAGCTGCGGAGCAAAAGCAATTAGCTGACGGCGAGAAAACCCGTGCAGATAAGCAGGAAGAGGAGGTATGCATTTGCTCGTATGATAGTCAGGTTTCCGTTTCTCAGGCATCTACAATCTGCTCCCTGTAGAATCAGCAACTTCGAAAAGAGTTGGAGGACGCACAGAATGGGCAGACCATGCTCATTGACAAGCTGATCGCCTGCTGTAAAGAGGTATGACTATCTAACGATGTCTGCGCCAATTATCTGAAAGAAGGGCTGATTCAGATCGTACAAAAGCCCAACGCTGAACGTACACAGCGTCTGTTTGCGTCTTTGCGAGAAGAACTTGAAAGGAAAGGACCTCGAGGAACGAAGAAGGCGGCCGATGGATCTGTAGGAGGCTGAGGCGCATATACACTCGTTTGTCGCACGCTATTTGGATCCAGAAACACATTAAACATTATACGTCCGTGATGAGTCCATGATGAAGTAATACGTATGAGTCCGAGGGGGTGACTAGTGACTATGGAGATCTAAGAAAAGGGTCGATTACGCCAAAGCGTCCAGTTCCTCCACACTCTCTACATATCCAGATTTCGTGAAAGTTTTACCTCGAATGCTCTCCAATCCCTCGCCGGCGTAACTCACAAGGGGAGATATCTCAATCTCCACACCCTCTTTGACAGTGGCGCCTGCATTCTCTAAGAATCTCTTGTGTTGCGCGAGAAGATCACGACGACTGGTTTCCGGATCGTCAGATCCTGTCCCTGGAGCATTCTTCAGGGGACTAAATTCCTCCTTTCTTGCCACTTCCAACACGGCAAAGTGTTCCGTGAACGGGAAAACATCAAAGACAAACATCTCAAGCTTCATGCCGTTGGGCTTAGTAGGCTTGACAACCTCTTTCGTCTTCAGATCGACATATGGAATCTTTTTACGTGCGATATGGAACGCGAGCTGTTCTTCAAACGATTCCACTTTATTGAGAAACGATGTGGTGTAGAAGTGATTGGCGATGTTGCCTGCGCGGAAGGAGAGCTCGCCTGTCTCGGGATCACGTCGCTCAGCTTGCTCCTTGGAAATTTCAGAGTATTCCACGACGCTAAACTTCGAGTCGCGATAAGCGACAACACCGACGGATTCTGTTGGATATGCCTTTGGGACGACCTTTGCAGCGCAGTCTGCTTGCTTCTGGATGGAATATCCGAGGAAAATGGGGTCGGCCACGCGTACAAGACAATTGTCGACGCAGTACGCGTGAACGTAGAGAATCTTTCGTTTGGCGAGATCAGAAAGAACGGTGTGGGATCTGTCAGTGGAGGAAATGGGAGCACGAGTCGCAGCGTAGAGGCCACCGTTGCCATCAGGAGCGACAGCGGCACGCGAAGGGGTTTCAAGAAAGATTGAACCATCATCTCCCAGACAAGGTAATGTACCTGGGCACGAATATGTGAAATGCCATTGAATCGAAATATGTTCTCCATACCTTGCTCAAAGAAAATAACATTCTTGGGATCCAGCCCGAAATAGGAATGTGACGCGAAAAAGCTCTCGGTCACCTGGCGGGTAGGTCCACTTGTCATTACATACCAAGGGATGATGACGGATCCGGCAGGCTTCTTTGCCTCGGCCGCGGCGACTTGCTGCAGACGAGCAATACGCTCGGCTTGGTATTGGAAGAGTGTTTTGTGGGAGAGAAGACCAATGTCATAGCAACCCTTGGGCGCAGAACTCCCAAGACGCGTGCCCTGACCACCCGCCATGAGGAGAACGCCTACTTCACCGCGTGCGATCGCATCTATTCCGATCTTGCGCCATTCTTCGTCCTTTGCAGTAGTTCCGACTGATTCTGATGCGCCTTTTGGGAGGGGCTCGATTGTCGTAGAGAGCGATGTTGGGCTCAACGCCCCAGATTCTGAACCAACAGCTTTTTCGTATATGCGATTAACGCGTTCAATATCGAGTGCTTCTAGTTGTGCGGTGAGAGAGGCTTGCTCCTCTTGAGAGAGTTGGGACCAAAATGTGAAAAGATGCTCCTGGCCAGCAGCTTGGTAACGTTTGCGAAGGGTATCGATGGACATGGTACTGGTAGCGAGACTAACAGAGGTTAACAGATGAGACGATGTAAATGGATCTTAGTGTCGGTAGTTGCCGATACATTCACCGCCCTTGCGGAGACCGGTCGCCGTTGCCCCCGCTGCAATCATCGATACCGTTTCATCGCCCCGCCCAGCGCCGCGCCCATGAAATCGCCTCCTATTGTATCAACACGCCTTAGACCGATTATAAGTTGACGTGATGTTGACGCGACGGTCCTCTCTTATGGTTGTTACATGTGGACAACATGCCCTGTGACCTGTGATTTCTATCCCCTGATGTCTTGTCTACGTCCGCAAGATTCGTGCCGTCGAAGGCCGTACTTTCTTGGGTTCTACATAAATCATAAATAGAACCTGCATTCGGCTCCAGTATGGCCTACTTTTCGCCATCAGCATGTTAACGTTATGTATATCACACAATGTTGGTTGGATGTCCACTCTATTTTAGAGTCAAGAAGCATCATGATGAAAACCGATCAATAATTGGGTATTTAAGTAAAGGAAGACGCAAGACAACCTCCTTTTCCCCTGTTTCTCCTTCCCCTTTTCTTTACCATGGGTTCTTTTCGTGGCGTCCTCCTCCTCGGTCTTTCTATTGTTTCTGTATCTCTCGCCTCCGTCAATCCTGGCTTCAACTACGGCTCTGCCAAAGTCCGGGGTGTCAACCTTGGTGGATGGCTTGTTCTTGAGGTCTGTCTTCGTCATCGACTTTTCCAACAGCGCTTTAGATAGTCTCCTTTTTTTGCATAGCCATGGATCACCCCTTCCATATTCGACAACACCGGTGACTCACGTATTATCGATGAGTACACCTTTGGCCAGTACCAGGATCATGCCAAGGCTCTCAGTACTCTCCAGGCTCATTGGGATTCGTGGATCACAGAGTCAGATTTCCAGGCCATCTCCGCAGCTGGGTATGTAAACTTTCATTCTACGTCGCGATGTTCATTTGACTATAGCTGAATAGGCTCAATCATGTCCGCCTTCCCATTGGCTATTGGGCTTTCGATATTTCTGGCGGCGAGCCCTATGTTCAAGGACAACTTCCTTACCTTAGCAAGGCAGTCTCGTGGGCGCAAAAGTATGGGATCAAAGTGATTATTGACTTACACGGTACGTCTATTCTCAAGTCCGCTGTTCGCGTCTGGATTCTCAACACAACGTTCAGGTGTCCCCGGAAGCCAGAATGGGTTAGTTGCAGTTTCACCCTTGACTCCTATACATCACTTCTAATGATCTTCTGCTTTAGATTTGACAATTCTGGACAAAAGACGTCAAATCCGTGAGTCCACCTGTACTACGTTTGGCAACGTTCGTACACTCAATAAGTGCAGATCATGGTATCTTTCGCAGTCAAACATTGATCGTACCAATGCAATCATCAAGCAACTAGCTGACACGTACAAAGATCAAAGCTCAGTCGTAACTGCCATCGCCGCTTTAAATGAGTACGTCAGACGTCTTAATCAATTTTTTCTTGGCGTGTGTATACTGATGAGGTTAGACCATTGGGATCTCTCGGGGACCGAATGCTGAGCGTTACGAGACAAGTACGTTATCACTACGTTCAAGAGAATGAAAGACTGTTAAGGTCGCATTCACAGTACTGGTATGACAGCTATGGAAATATTCGGTAAGTTCTTTACTATTCACAAGAAGACGAGACGTTACAGAGTCTGATAATCCAGCTACCCCTACGGCACTTCACAGCAAAGCAATACTGTTCTTGTTATCTCTGATGCATTCCAAGGCCTCGATTACTGGCAAGGATTCATGCCTACTCCAGATTGGCAGGGCGTTATGATGGACATCCACAAGTACCAGATGTTCTCTGTTGCGGTCAGTGCTAATTACTAGGCATTCAGTAGTTACCGTTAACCACGAATGTCAACTCAGGAGAATCAAAGGTCTAATTCAGAACATATCGCATTCGCCTGCTCTCAGGGCTCGGCGCTTTCTTCCTCCAGCTTGTGGACAATTGTAGGCGAATGGACACCCGCTGCCACGGACTGTGCGAAATACCTCAACGGTCGTGGTGTCGGCTCTCGCTATGATGGAAGCTACCCAGGTTCCACTCGTGTCGGTAGCTGCACGGGCTTGACAGGCAAGGCGTCGAACTTCAGCGCCTCATATAAGACTTTTTTGCGGCAGTACTGGGAGGCACAGAGCAGCACTTATGAGCAGGGCCAGGGTTGGATCCAATGGACTTGGAAGGCCGAGATTGCCGATGAGTGGTCGTATCAGGCTGGATTGGCAAACGGGTGGATTCCGAAGAACCCAACAACCCGTGCATATCCCAACATATGCGGCTGAGTATTTTCCCCTTAGCTACCAACTCTAAACACTGGGTGTCTACCGACATCATTCATTCTTTTGTCATGAACTCTCCTTACAACTGCTTACTCGCTCCCCTCTCATTTTAAATCATGTCATTTCCGTCGTTCCTTAAACAAAGCTATTACTGTACTTCTAGTTACAGAATCGGACTTCACATTATGGACATGTTCGTGAAACGTTGAGCATCACGGTGGTTGTCATGGCCTGCAAGTCCGTCGAGATTGATGCCACGACTGTAATTAACGCCGGCCAAATTAGGTCCAGTGCACCAGACTCTATCATGCAAAGGATCAATTGTCAAGGTCCTGTTGTCGGCCTCTTTTGAAATCCTTGTATATACCGATGATGATATCATTCATGGTCAACGTAACGATCCTGATCAAGCAATTGAGTCAGGGTATCTAAAGAAATGGCTCCACACTTACGTATGAGGGGCGATGCGTAAAAAGTGAGCCGTAGAGCCTGTAAAGCATACTGAGTGTAATGGATAGCAACATAGGAAGTGAAATCAAACCTTTATACCATCCGTATACACCTTCCACCTTGAAAGTCTTCCATAGACAATCTATTGGATTCTTATAAAGGGTGCCCTGCAGTCTGCCATCAGGACCACGTATTGTCGGTTGATTGTACATTCGTGTCAGAGCCTAGGAGTATATTGGATAAGGAACTAGGTTCTGGACTGGGTCCGGGCATTGTGGCTTACCGTGTCCGCAGGTTGCATTGCTAAACACTTGCATGGAAGTCAGAACTATGAGCCGGTTATCGATGGATGAGATGGACATACAACACACATCCCAGAGACAGCACTGCTGAGAAGGAATGTCCAAGTGCTATCAGCAGGGAGAAGACCGTTCTTTACCAGCTGCGTTTTCGTAAAATTATAACTTGGAAGTTGGACCTGAAGCCAAACTCATTAGAAGAGACGTCGAAGCCTATAAGCTGACGTATACCAACAGAAGAACCCATTGATGTTCGCAAGATAGCTGCGTCTATCCCCCGAACGAGGCCGCGGAACCGTTCTGCCCGAAAGATCGTGGAAAGAGCATCAAAAGAATTTTTGTAGTAGTGTTGTGCTCCGACAGGGAGCGCTGGGGAGTAGGCCTGACACAAATCCAAACATTATGGGCACTTTACCCTAGACTCGAGGTTGACGTACCTGCATTCGAGCCTTGATCAGGAAGAGAGGGTTTCCCAATGAGGCTATAATTGGCACACGGTATATGAGATGGGTGGATTCCTGGCTTGCATATTGCATGGGCACCCACCGCCAATGGCGCCACTCAGGGCACCAGCAAGGACGGAAGTGAATGGAATTTGAGTTTCGGCCGAATAACCCGCTAGATGGTTAATACTATGTCTTATGGGTTCGTAAAACCCTGTGTGTTCAGATAAACTCAAGCGGTGAACATGAGGGAAACATGCACACCAAGGCGAGATCCATTCAGAAGAATCTGGGGGAAGCCATTGACAGTGAGAGTCACGCGAATGCTTCAAAATGACGATCTCACTTGATAAACGTACTGAACGGAGAATTTAGTCAAGTCGTACAGAAACATTCACAACTCACGGCAGGACCAAGACCACGCTGCACGCCCCGTAAACCTTCATTTATGTATGTCTTCCGTAGGACATCGACGGCATTGTTGTAGACCTTTACTCCGCCCCCTTTTGCAAGTTCACCCTGGAGTTGTAGACGCGTCTTCGCAACTTCTGCAGGGTTAGAGATAGTAACCTATTTCCAGAGACAAGTATGTAAGAGAGAAGTGACGATCGTGGTTATGGTTACAGTCATCACATACCGCGATACAGGCAGCAATACCACCGCATACGAAGCCTTCCGTTGTGGAAATTGAAACGGGCTTTTTCTGTGCAGCAGATGCGGAAGACATCTACGCGTCGAGGGAAAGACGGAAGAATACGGGCCAAGAGACACCAAACTTTTTAGTCGAGGACGTGGGGTAATTTGTAGATGTTCACGTGGGTATCGCACATCGGTCGACGGGCACCGTTCGGCGTTGGCCGCGGAGGATCATTCCCAATGACGACTAGTACTGTATGAATTCGCTCAGCATCGGGACCGTCGTCCTCGTCGTCGTCCTCGCCGTCGTCCTCCCTGTCATATTCCGTATCTTCTCCTCACCCGTCCTCCTCATCCTTCTTTCTCCCTTCCTCGTCATTTCTTTTGGCCTTTCATTTCTGGCTTTCAATGTCTTTCTTGGACACTTGGTGGACAAGAACGCACACATCAAGAATAATTTACACTACGCTGCGCGTCCCGTTGCCTTCTCAACGCCAGCAGCCTGGCAAGCAGTCCTAACCCGATCACGATGGTCACAGAACACGCCACAATCGTTTCCGCCATTATGCCCTGGTGCACCCCTCGTTTCGTCCGCATTGAATGACATCCTTGTCATGATAGTTCGAGACTTTGTCCTTGTGTGGTACAAAGACATTTCCTCGTCACCGTCCTTCCCAATGGCCGTTTCGTCGGTACTACATGCAAGTCTGGACCGCTTGCTCGACCGAGCATCCACCATTGATCTTTCAGCTTTCATGGTCAAGAGGATTCTACCGAAGATTACGGCACATATAGAACAGTTCCGTCAATCGGAAATTGCGTTGCGTGGGGCTGGTTTAGAACGCAAGTTAACACAGTCCGAAGAACTCGATCTGCTATTAGCGAATAAGTACTCCGGGAAGGGTGGAAAGCTGCACCCTGCAGTTGGAAATCTCTCGACCACCTTCACAAAGCAAACCGAGGAGATCCACCTCCGGCAATTGGTAGACAAAGCCTTGCCACATGTATTACCAGATGTCGAATCAAGGAGCCAAGCGTTGAGACTTGTCGTACGAGAGATTTTGGTGTGCTCTGTTTTACAACCAGTGATGAACATGATTTCCGATCCTGATTTTTGGAATCGAGCCATTGACCAAGTGGTACGTCTGTTTCCACTACACTTTCCGACAACAGATTACATGGTATCTTCAGGCAGGCGCAGCTATCCACCAACAGTAAGATTTGCCCTCCCTGTGTTCGTATGCCAAATCAATGATGAATAGGAAACTGATAACCAAAGTTCGAAACGTTCTGGAGGCGCAGTCACCACGATCCCAACCTCGAGTGTCAACTACAGTACCACTTGCTGCGGAGCTAATTACGATACGAACCGACTTACGACAATTTGAATCCTTCCTTCGGAGCATAAACCGTTGTTCATCCCTTTTAGATGCACGAAGGCTCAAGAATGATGTTGTTGGGGAAATTCGGAGAACCAGATTACTTCTTGGTAAGAGTGTCTCGTAAATCATATTTAGCGACACTCTCATCCTACAATAATATTCAAGCAAATCACGAAAAGGATGACTGGATCAACGGGGAGAAGACAGAGAATGTAGTGGCCTTCCTTGATCGTCTCTACACTGCGAAGCGAAGAGTCGAGGAAAGGATTGTTGTCCTTGGAGGTGACGATGGTCATGACCCTGTAAGCTTTTCGATGACTTATTTAGGCTCCAGAGGTGTTAACAGCCACCCTTTAGCAAATGTCTTATCAAGATACAATTCAGAAATCAGGTCTCGCCCTCCGCGACGTTCTCGGAAATCCTAGCTCCCTCTCGTATTTCATGGAGTTCATGGATAGACGCCACAGATCTCTACTTGTTCAATTCTGGTTGACTGTTGAGAGCTTTAAAAATCCTTTGGAGTCTGTTGACTCAGAATCTTCCGATGACGAGGACGAGCCGTTGCAGGATTCATCCTCCTCTGCAACCATTACAGAGGATATTTCTATGATAAATGATCTCTATTTCTCTCGCTCTTCACTTCACCCAACTCTCGCATCCATATCCAAGAAACACATCGACGTTATTCGTATATTTGCCGAAAGTCAGTCGCCACCTACACCTTCTGCCCAACACAAGGTCCGTAGAAGTGTCATGTTGGCCCAGAGGCAGGTTGAAAAGGACATGGAGCAGGACTTCGAGGATTTTGAGAGGTCTGAGCTCTGGTTTCGCGTTATCGGTGATACCGACTTAGGCCGTCAAGCTAATCCACAGGAGTATATGGCATCTACTTCTAAACGGGGTAGACAGATATACCCATACCACCCATCTCCGATACCTAATACGGAACCCACCATTGGACCTGTTCTGCCACGCACTGCAAGCGGGACTTCAGAACGTTCCGCTGGATCCGACCCATCTCGCCCTGAGATACGATCGTCTCCGTCGAATATCGAGGTCTTAATGTCTCCTGTAAGGGACCCCGATTCTGAGCCAACGCGACCCCCATTATTTGATGATTCGGAGGACAAACTCCAAAGAGAGGAGGAGAAGAGGATGGAGGCTATACATGCTGCCCTCACTGATATCATGGCATTTGAACAAGAACAAGCTGATAGAACATCAAAGAGAATCAAGACGTCCAGTTCCAATAGGACATCCAGTCCCCTGTGGCCCCCTGACCGAAATAAACGGCGAGCTATGTTCGATGACGACGAAGATGAGGAAACTGATGTGGATGCGGATGCAGACGATGCGGTGATTGACGGGACTCAAGATAAGCGTCCACCGTTTCAGTTGGCTGGCCCTGGTGACCTTCAATTGTCATACGAAATCGTCCGCCTTGGAGACAACATTGCAAACCTGGAAGCACAGGATATCATGCTAGACACTCTTATCAAGAAGGCAGAGTTGACTGGTGATACACAAGAGCTCCGGCTTCTTGTCAAATCCAAATCGGCAATGAACAGGGATCTTCGTGAACTCAAATTCCAGAAGCAGCAGTACGAGCAGCAGGAGTCCGCGAATCGGTTGATTTCTGACCGTACAAAGGTCTCAATCGTTAGTTCGACGGTAGGCGAAGAAGAAGGCAAATCTGTCGTGCGGTATCTGGTAGAAATTCAACAGCTTGCTCCAGATGGTGGACATGCTTCGGGATGGGTGGTTGCGCGAAGATATAACGAATTTTTCAACTTGCATAACAAGCTACGGGAACGATACGTCCTTGTCCGTAATTTGGATTTTCCAGGAAAGCGGCTCGTCACTGTACTTTCTGGGAGCTTTGTTGATACCCGAAGGATTAGTCTCGAGAAATACCTGCAGGTGAAATGATACAACCTTTTTGCGCGGTAGAAAATCTGACAGGCCAATAGAATGTGGTGGCCATTCCTGTCGTCTGCGAAAGCGATGAGCTTCGGGCCTTCCTTTCTCGTGATTCTCCCTTTGTTGCTTCTCCGACGCCAGAACCTCCCAAAGGAACGACATTCTCTGGGAAAGACTTAGTTCGCAACGTCTATCGCTCGGTGACTGAAAGCATCGACGACATGTTCTTTGGACCTTCAATGCTCGATGTCATGATTCAGCGTTTGACTAGACAAGCGGCTGAGTTTGCTGGAATCGTTGGTTCAGGGATCCACGACGAGGATCTCGTTGCGCAAGCCCTCAATGTCAGTGGTAGAAATTCTCCTGATACTGCATTCCTGCAACTTTCCGGAGACCTAAAACCATTGGAGGGAGAGACAAGTACGTCCATATTTTCAGCTCCCATCTGTGATCTTGTGCTGGCTGTCTTCGAGCTCAACAAGCAAAACAACTGGCTCCGCCGACAAGCTATCGTCATAATTCTCCAGCAAGTCCTTGGAGGCACCATTGAACGGTCCAGTATATCATGGCTTTGCCTCGATCAACAATTGACGTTGTTCATTAGAAAAATACGCGACTATGTCAAGACCTACTTTGAGGAACCACGCCTTCTGTCGCTCATTAAACTATTCCGAGATGGTCTTTGGCCAGGCGGGAAATTAAAACCGCCAGGCGCACCTCGCTCATTTGAAGAGAAAATGGTCACTCGGGATGCTGCCAACAGAAAACTCTCTTCTCTGGTTCCTGGTACGTAGTTTTGCGGATAACTATCCTTGCAAGTTGCACTAACCTTTTCAGACCTCGCCGCCAACATGATTGGGCGAACGAATGCGCGTCGTGGAGCACGAAGGATGTTTGCAGTGTTGCAGAATCGACGCCTAAATCAACACATAGCCTACACCATCGTTGATGAGGTATGAAATATGTGGGCATCCCTATCGACAACTGGTTCACTATTTTTCCAGCTTTTTGGTGCACTGTTTCCTGAATCCACTAGGACGAACACTCCAGGTCCAAGTCTCTGAGTTGCGTTTCACAGCGATTTCCTCTTGTTCCTGAACACTTTGCGCGTCTGTGGTTTAAATCTCACTGGGCTTCTTTACCCACATCTAACATTATCATATCTGCTGAGGTCCCTACAACCTTCTCCTTGGATGAGGTGTCATCAGCCTCAGAAACCACCTCCGACGTGGGCTCAACCAGTTTGGCTTTTTTGGGTTTGTGGCGGTGCATCAGGACAGAGGACGCATTCGGGTCGTCATAACTATTGAAATCGTGATGTCAATTGATGCTTATGATGATAATGATTTTACGCACATTTTAAGAGCATGGAGGAGATATCCCCCTGAACCTGATGTGTTCATTGTTGGATGTGTTCGTCCTGGCAAGACCTGGTATCTGCGTAGCCACGTTTCTGTGATATTTGGACTCAGATACTGAGTCGTAGCTCGCATCTGCGTCTGAAGGTCTGTCAAGATCTGTAGATGCTCCAGTTCAGAATCAAATTAGGATAATTGCGAGAACAAACCTGGATCTGAGGACTGTACACTACAATGGATCCAGAACCACTGACATACGGCACAAGTCTTTGTAAGATTGACCACGGATCATATTGACTGGCAACAATGAGGCTACGAGTCCGTCAGTGGATGGGGACAAACGAAATAATTGAACTGCCGACGAGTCAAATTCCCCATTGAACAACTCCTCCCTCGTGTTGGTCACCAGATTGGTAACAGCCTTGCGCTTGTTCAGCCGCGATTTTTGTCTCTCTGATCGTATCTGATCTTGTGGAATGTCTGACGGAGGAATGACTAAAAGCATATGAGTGTTGTGCGTTGGAGTTGAGCCAACTAAAGAGACCTACTGGGAACGTAGCCCTCTTCAGATGTGGCCCAATTTAAAGACACCAGAACGCCGGATACAAGATACGGCCTGAAATTCATGTTTGCCACGACCGGGTATGCTGGAGGCGAGTCGGTGTCACAAATAGTCATTAATCGCCCTTGACCTGTTATTTGTAAAGGTCAATTGAATGACAGAGATAGACATAACAAGATTCCGAACCTCCCATTCGTTCTAATATTCCCGCTACAACAAGTCCTGAAGCATCGTCAACTGCAATGTATCGGCCTCCTGGTCGAATATTTGCCAAGTTCAGTAATTGAGACAAGGAATCTGTACGAAGATCCCGGATGCGCGCTTGATCCTTGTTGAACCAATAGTCGCAGACATTGAATAATGTAGGTTCTATGGTCGTAAATGACTTGGAATATCTAGGCAATTCGTTAACAATAAATGTATGTACTTGGGTCGAACGCACTTTGCTTCCTTCCGTTTTTTGTACTTTTCTTTGCTGTATTCTGTCTTCAGGGAGTAGTTGGCATGTTGCTCTATTTGCTTCTTAATGATTTCCTACGTGGATACCATCAATTTTATTTGCATGGCGAGATGAGAAAATACTAACCGAAACGTGAACACCAGTAGCTTTAAACTTTTGTATTTCCTCTATGGTAAGAGGTTGAACGAATTCGCCGTCGTTAATAAGCTCGTTGGTAGCGTCGGTATCCTCTTAGACACTATGAGGAAACAAGGTCCGCGGACGTAGTTGTGCTGTCTTACCGACTTCCCGCAGTGTGCGAGGCGGCACAACCTTCAACCTTTTGTTGACTATTTCGAACGCAAGACCATAGGGTTGATTAATGAGTTCATTTGCGTAGAATGAACCAAGCCTTCCTATAGTGACTGTACTGGATGCTCGTTAGGTACCCACACTCCAGGGAGAAAAGTTGAGCGCACGAGTCTTTCTCGACTTTGACGCCTTTGATATCGCCATTCGGTATTTTGAGCAAAACCAGGTCCCCGGCTTCAATTACAGGTGACCTGGACTCTAGCACGGGCTGAGGAGACGTGCTGGAACTAGCCATGTAAGGTCACGTCGAAACAAAGTGAGATCGTCAAAAGCAGATCTATGATCGAATGCAAAAAAGTAGATCGTCCGAGGGCCGATATCACCTTCCGGGACAACCGTTGATCTTTAGTATTGGACGTATATCACACACAACTTTCCAGTTAGCCATGGCAAAACTGGAAGAACCTACAGATGTTCCAGCATTAAGTAACTCCGGTGCCCTGCCCGATGAATTGGCATATCTTATCACCGCATTTCTCCCAATCAGCCCTATCGATGAACGCTCCAAAGCTTTTCTCACTCTCTCTGCCTTCTGTCAAGGCGTCAGGAAGTCGTCCTCAAACCAAGGGACGGATATCGATCCCAATACGGAGGCTTTGGCTCGAGCTTTTGGCCCTCCGATAGTTACTCGACTTGCAGACACCGACGAGAATGAACTTCTTGCCAGTGTGTCGTTCTTGACGGCCCTCTTCCAGGTAGACTGGCGATCTGCCGCCTCTATTTTTCAACAAGATGGAGTGTTAGAGTCAATCATGGATAGCGTTGACCTGTCCCCTTCGGAACACCTAGCCCGCAGCGTTGCCCAACTACTCTCACAAGCTATCGGGCATAAACCGTGTCGTGATGTTCTGTCTCCCCAGTCCATAAAATGGCTGGACTTCACTTCGCAAAATTCTTCAGATCAGAATACACATACCGCCGCTACCACTGCTCTCATAAAACTATCCAAAGGATACGCCTTCGACAACACGGAAGCCGTGGGAGACGCGGTGGGAAATGTACAGACGAGAGCTGGAAATCAGAAGGACGAAGACTTGGCTGCTTCGATGAAAACTGTTATTGTATCGGGAGGTGATGAGACTTCAATGTCAGATGCCGTCGAAGGATTGGCATATCTCAGCATCGACCCAATAATCAAGGAGAAGCTATCTCGAGACACAGTATTTCTAAAACGGCTTTTCTCTCTTGTTCCCCGTCGTCAGACCACTGCGTCTGGTTTTGTTGACGCCCCTACGACTCTAGGCTTGGGTGTTCTATCGATTGTGTCGAACTTGTGCACGTATCGCCCACGACTTACCGAAGAGCAAAGACAAGTGGAAAAACTTCGGAAGATGACAAGTGCCTCCAAAGCCAACGAAAATTCGTCTATCCTTGATGATGATGACCACGTCAAAGCCAGAATCCGGCGTGCAGTAGACGTCGGCGTTTTGAACATCTTTGCTCTTGTAATTCGGTCAAATACTGCGGGAGTACGCGCATTAACCGCAAAAACATTGCTCAGCATTGTAGAGGAACAAGATACTCGTGGTAAAGTTCTACAAAGCGGAGGCGTGAAGGTGTTGATGCACATCATTAAATACGGCATGCCTTTCTCTCAACAGTCATCGGGCTCTACGTCACCACAAGCTTTGGATGCCACTACACTTGATGCAATACAGGCTTTAGCAAAACTCGCCATAACTTCTTCTCCCATCCAAGTCTTCGGTCCGAACGAGGGTGCGATGTATGACGCTATTCGGCCATTCTCGTTCATGCTTCAATGCTCCTCATCAACACTCCTGCAACGGTTTGAATCAATGATGGCGCTAACGAACCTCTCATCTCAAACTATAGAGACAGCCACACGCATTGCTAAATCTGACGGACTGCTACAGAAGGTTGAACTTCTGTTACTGGAAGACCATACGCTCGTTCGCAGGGCGGCGATGGAGTTGATTTGCAACCTCATTGCAGGTTCCGATGAGGTCTTTGAGAGATACGGCGGAGCGAACAATCCAAGCGCTACGAAATCGAAGCTCCAGATAATCTTCGCTCTGTCGGATGTCGATGATTTGCCGACAAGGCTAGCTGCGTCCGGCGCAGTGGCAACTCTGACATCTGCGCCAAGTGCATGTGCTGTCATCATCTCTCTACAGTCGGACAAGCACTGTGTGTTCCCTGTTTTGGCACAACTCATCGACCCTTCAGCCGTCAATCGGGATGCTTCCGAAGAAGAAAACCTTGAAACCCATCCCGGGCTTGTCCATCGCGCAATCATAAGTGCTAGAAACATCTTTTTAGGTGTTTCAGACAAGGGTTTGCTAATAAAGCTCACTAAAGAGGCGATAGAAGCAGGTTTACAACAGGCTCTCATGAATTTTGTGAAGACTCAGGGAGAGAAAGTGGACGCGGGTATACTGCGTCCAGCTGTAGAGGTGTTGCAGGTACTTATGGATGAATCCTAGAATTCTGATCAGTGACGGGTGTGATATATTCATCTCTGAATCTGGATAATCTGGATATGAAAGCATTGCTTCTCAAAATCGTTCAGTTGCAATCTGCAGATAGAACCTCAAATTCACTTGGACGCTGAATATCTCCTACAAAGACCATTCTTGAATGCTGACTGTGGAGATAGAACATCTGCGCCACCCTGCGCCACGAAAGCAAAATGATAGATAAACCGGATTATACAAACTTTGAACCATAACTGTGATAATTCTTTTCAAAAACTATCATAAAATTTTGAAACAAGTCATTACCAGTATCATACCCACATAAGAAAGCTACCTGCACCGCGAACCATTTTTTATCTTGTAGTTTTTGTGGAGATTTCTGGAGGTGATTCTGATCGCAATCTGTCAGTTTCTATGCGCGGAGAAGTTCTGCGACGGCACGAGCATTCGTTGACAGCGCATAATCAAGAGCTGTTTTTCCACAGTCCGTTTTGAGCTCCTTGTTGGCGCCATAGCGCAAGACTGACAACAGGAGGATCGACTATTGTTAAAGTCCAATACGAGAGACGAAAATTTGCTTGACTGACGCAAAGAAGCCCATTCCACGGCATTATTGAGAGCAGCCATGTGAAGTCCAGTCGTTCCGTCTTCATAAGCAGCATTAGGATCAGCACCTTCGTCCTTTAACAATTCTTCGGCCTCCTCTAAGTCTCCGGATTGACAAAGGCTCAAAAGTGCTTGACCCTTTCTCCACTCTTCAGGCTGTTGCTCCTCCCAGCGATCTTGATCGAAAATTTCCCCAAGATCAACTGCACCAGAAAAACCACCCTCATTGACAATATCGGCAATAAGGAGGCCCTTTTCGTTTAGTGTTGATTGACGACACATCGGGCAGATAGCACGGTTGCCTTCTTGTGCACGATCGTACTCTTCAAAACTACATCTATCAGTACAGGCCACCGGTCAGGTAAGATTACATACCATGACCAGTGGAAATGATGCTTGCACCGTAATTTGATATCATCGATTATCGTACTGGTCGTCAACAATTAGGTCAGTATACCAGAACTCGCCGCCTCAAGCAGAAAAACTAAGTGTTCGTCTCATTCACCTCGCACCGATTTCTCCAGTCGTATTTGGTATCACGAGTCTCTCGCAACAGATTGCACAGTCATCATCTGGTGAATAGTTCGGAGGTCGGGGTTTTGGCCAATTGCTCATGATAAAAAGCCTTGAACGTATTGGAAGTGATGGTAAATTCAAGGTAAATATATCGTTCAATTGGTTCGTCGGGAACACCCGCGCTGTTATGGCCTTAGTGTAGGTGCTCAGCGCTCAGCTGTCTTCCACGTTTATCATTGCTCAGCACTCAGTCGCTAACAACAGCGACGAATCGAGGAGCGCAGTGGCAGAGGGTGCAACTTAGGGTAACCGACTAGTTCCTCCTAGCAACCGTACTTACATGATTAGCTCCTATAAAACTAAGGGGTTAACACGAGAGCCAAAAATGAAAAAACTGTTCTCTAGTTTCTTCACGTCGGAAAGAAATTGACTTACATGACCGGAGCCATGACGCATCCGCGATCGCAGCAACACAAGTTCTGAATTATTTCGGTAACACCCGAACTCGGTCTTACGACTGCAGTAATACAAGTCCGTCATTAATACGAACAGTAGACTGCTAAACTTTCCCGTTCTGGCCAGATCATGGTCCGTCTAAATGATCTTACTCTGCATATAGTTAATGCTCAACCGCCCCATCCAGGCGCCATCAAAGAAGGCAGGCAAGAAAGTGGCACCTGCCCCGAAGAAGTCGAGCGGGCAGGGGAAGGTGGCAAAGGTATGTGTAACCGCTTCTAGCTTAACTCACTGGCACTCAGGCGTTCTTTCGTTAGGCTGACTGGAAGGAAGGATTCAAGAAGAAGCAAGTCGGCGTATCTGATATGACTTTGCTTACCACAATCAGCAATGAGAGTATCAACGAAAATCTTCAGAAACGGTGGACCAATGGTGAAATATACACATACATTGGCGCGGTGCTGATTTCTGTGAATCCTTTTCGAGGTACGCACCTAGCGCTCCTTGATCGCGATCGTGGTCCAAACCCTTGATTGCAATGTAGACCTTGGTATCTACACGGAGGAAGTAATACAAAAATATCGCGGCAAGAATCGTCTTGAGGTTCCTCCTCATGTCTTCAGCATCGCAGAAAGTGCTTATTACAATATGAATGCCTACCACGAAAACCAATGCGTCATCATCTCCGGAGAATCCGGTGCTGGGAAGACCGAAGCTGCAAAGCGTATCATGCAGTATATTGCCGAGGTCTCTGGTGGACAAGATAGCAGCATCCAGGAAATCAAGGACATGGTTCTGGCCACAAATCCCCTATTAGAGAGTTTTGGATGCGCCAAAACACTTCGTAATAACAATTCTAGTCGACATGTGCGTGCAGATCCTATCGCTGAATTCTCATGCTCATCTTCGTCTAGGGAAAATACCTAGAAATCATGTTCAATACACAAGGAGAGCCCGTGGGCGCCCAAATCACCAACTATCTCCTAGAGAAGGGGAGAGTTGTTGGTCAAATTGAGAACGAACGCGACTTCCACATATTCTATCAATTCACAAAAGGGGCGACAGGCGAGCAGCGAGGCAAGTTCTATTTCACTGTCCATATGTCACAGTCATTTCATCAACTGGTCATAGAGATGTTTGGTCTTCAAGGCCCTGAAGCTTATGCGTATACGAATGCGAGTAATTGTCTATCAGTGTCGGACATTGACGATGTCAAAGACTACCGTGATACCATTGTGCGCTTGCCTGTATCCCGTCATCATGCCTTCTTATCATTTCATAGAAAGCTATGGGTGTCATTGGTCTTAGTCAAGAGGAGCAAACAGAAATATTCCGCATGCTCGCCATTATCCTTTGGCTTGGAAATGTCCAATTCGTGGAACAAGATGACGGAAACTCAATGATCGCTGATACTGATGTCGCTGATTTTGTGGCCTATCTAATGGGCGTTGATTCATCCATGGTACAGAAAGCCCTCACAACGAGAGTCATGGAGACGCAGCGTGGTGGTAGGCGGGGCTCGGTTTACGACGTACCGCTTAACTCATCTCAAGCATTGTCCGGAAGAGATGCGTTGTCAAAGGCTATCTACAACAACCTGTTTGAGTGGATCGTTTCGAGAGTCAATCTTTCTATGAAACCACGTTTTGCTCATGCGCAAGTCATCGGTATTCTGGTTAGTGCTCATAATCACTTGATAAATGTTCCCTTTGACGTCTTGTTGCTAGGACATCTATGGATTTGAAATTTTCGAAGTCAATCATTTCGTGCTGTTTCTGGGCTTCACTGCTGACAGCTGCCTAGGACAATTCGTTCGAGCAACTTTGCATCAACTACGTCAACGAGAAGCTGCAACAGATCTTTATCGAGCTTACTTTGAAAACCGAACAGGAAGAGTACGTTCGGGAGCAAATCAAATGGACTCCAATCAAATATTTCAATAACAAGGTTGTGTGTGACCTTATAGAGGAACGTCGACCACCTGGAATCTTTGCAGCTCTCAATGATGCATGTGCAACTGCGCATGCTGACCCCACCGCCGCAGATAACAGCTTCGTACAACGAACATCAATGCTCTCATCGAACCCTCACTTTGAAGCCCGCGGAACTCAGTTTTTGGTGAAACACTACGCTGGCGATGTCATGTACAATGTGGCCGGAATGACAGACAAGAACAAGGACTCGCTTATCAAGGACTTGCTTGACCTCATCGCCAGCAGTGACAACCAGTTCCTGCAGACCCTGTTCCCGGATCGTCCAGATCCTAACAGCAAGAAACGTCCACCTACAGCTGGAGACAGAATCAAAGCCTCTGCAGGGGCGCTGGTTGACAACCTCATGAAGGCGCAGCCTTCGTACATTCGAACTATCAAGCCCAACCAAAATCGTAGCTCATCAGAGTACGATGACAAGGCTATCCTCCACCAGATCAAATACCTCGGTCTACAGGAGAACATTAGAGTCCGACGTGCTGGTTTCGCATATCGAAATACCTTTGAAAAGATGGTGGAGCGTTTCTACCTCTTGTCACCCAAGACGTCGTATGCAGGTGACTACACTTGGCAAGGTCATGCTAGGTCTGGTTGCGAGCAAATCTTGAAGGATTGTGGTATTGCAAAGGATGAGTGGCAAATGGGTGTGACGAAGGCGTTCATCAAGAACCCCGAAACGGTACGTTTCTCGCTTGTGCTTGCCCGAGTTGTACTCAATCAAATTCATCAACAGCTCTTTGCGTTGGAGACGATGCGTGACCAGTATTGGCACAATATGGCGCGTCGCATCCAGCGTGCGTTCAGGAACTATATGCGTTACAAGCACGAATGTGCGCGGCGTATACAACGGTTCTGGAAGAACAACAAGGAAGGAATTGCGTATGCCCAAATTCGCGATCAAGGACACCAGATTCTCGCAGGACGGAAAGAGAGACGTCGTTTCAGTCTGTTGAGCTATCGTCGGTTCATGGGTGACTATCTGGATGTCAACGGGAAGAGTGCTTTGGGCAGTGAGCTGGCGAGCGCTTGTGGTATTGGATGTAAGTCTTGTAATCTCGTTGAATTGAGTTTCTGCCGACTTGTGTTTGTAGCGGACCACGTAACATATAGCGGCAGGATACAACTCTTGGTTTCCAAGCTTGGACGGTCGAGTAAACTCAGTCCCCGGTTCATTGTCGTTGCAAGTATTCTTTGTATACATGAACACACCTTTTTTTTTGACTATTATGTGTCAGACCAACAAGGCGGTCCATATCCTTATTACTACAAATAAGGATGGGTCTACCCAAACGGTTCTGGAACGCAAGATACCACTGGTGTCAATCAGGAGTATCGGACTGTCGAACCTTCGTGATGACTTTATGGTGCGTAATCTGGGTTTTTGATTGCGTTGTAAACTACTGATGGCGGGAATATAGACTTTGAACGGACCTGTGGCCGAAGAGGGTGATCCAGTGTTTACTTGTCACTTCAAGACGGAACTCGCTACGCATCTCTTACAGTTGACGCAAGCAAGCATCACGGTGCTGATCAGCCCGACGTACGTGACATTCTTGTTATTGAGCACGAACTGTTTTGATAATTCTGGCAGAATGGACTATGCCAAGAAAAAGGACAAAAAGGCGCAGATCAAGTTTGTCAAGGATGAACGTGTGGTAAAGGATAGTGTCTACAAAAGTCACACAGTGAGCGTGGGGTCTGGCGAACCACCAAATAGCCTCTCGCGGCCTCCCGCAAAGAGAAAGCCTGGCGTGGTTCGGCCTATCACTCACGGCAAGCTGCTGCGAGCCGGTGGTCCTTCTGATGTACGTGGGCCGCCAAAGATACTCGCCATAACTCAACCTCTTCTTCCAGAAACCAAAAACAGAAGCTGCTCCCAAACCCAAGCCAGCACCCCGACCTCTCCCAGGCGGTGCCGCACCTGCTGCCGCGCCCGCCACGATTCGATCCACCCCCGCCGCTCCACCCGCTCCTGTAGCAAAAACCACACCAGCCGTCCCACCCACGACAACTCAGCGCACACCCCCACCTCCAGCCGCACCACGCGCGAACGCCGGCGCCGGGCCTCCGCCTCCTCCTCCTCCTCCTCCTCCTCCACCGCCCCCACCGCCGGCGCCGGCGGCCCCCTCGAAACCCGCGATTCCGACGTACCGGGCCAAGTTTGCGTTTGAGGGCCAGGAAGGCGAGATGTCGCTCGCAAAGGACGATGTTGTTGAGCTTGTGGAGAAGGACGACAATGGGTGGTGGCTTGTGAGGAAGAATGGTGCTGAAGGATGGGCACCGCATAATTACCTTGAGCTCGTTCCACCCGCCGCGGCGGCTCCTCCTCCGCCCCCTCCACGTGCAGCATCTGCGCGTCCCACACCCTCGGCTGCTGCTATAAAATCCGCACCCTCTGCTCAGAGCGCCGCAACAAAACCAACACCCGTCACCGCAAACGCAAACGCCAAACCCGTATCGGTGTTTCCTGGTATGGGGCCCTCCAACGGGTCTGCGACGCCCTGGAAGAAACCATCTCCGTCTCCGTCTCCTACGCCTACACCTCCCGCGGCACCAAAACCGCCTGCTGTAGCGACGAAACCGCCTGTGAGTGCGAAACCAAAGCCGCCGCCTGTTGCTGCGAAGCCTGGCGGTGGTGGTAAGCCACCTGTGCCGAGGCCGAGTGGGGCGAGTGCAGGGAAGCCGGTTGCGCCGAAGCCTGCGATTGGGGGTGGGGGTGGGGTGGGACAGATGGATTTGGCGGCTGCTGTGGGTGTTTTTTTTTTTTTTTTTTTGATGGTTTGTTGGGATTACTGATTCTTTTCATAGTTGGCCAAACGTGCGCAGAGAATGGCAGAGGATTAATATCGTTGCACACTTAGCTGGTCTAGGGACACATGGATTAGATGCAAATGTATCAGTGAATATGTAAAGTGAATGAATGCCTTGAGTATAGAGAGCGTGTGAGGGGTATCATGGTATGTATCCTACAGAGAAGAGAGAGAAAGAGCGTCCTTGGACCCGGTATTCCCGTCATGTGTGTATCGGCGGTGGACTGGGCGTAGTACTATGCACCAGCGTCCTCTCAACCTCGTCCTCTGAATCGAGGGAGGTGTCCATGCTCACTGGGATGACGTCAACGTCCTTGGTATCCTCAGCTTCCCGGACCTCGTCGGCACTCAAGACCTTTGTGGCGCCCTTGCTACCCTGTACAAAGTCTGCGGGCTGGCTCTCGAGTGCCCTGCGGCCGGTCTCTAGCAGACCGTCCAACATTGCCTTGATGCGTACATACACCTCGTCTTTCGTTTCGTCTTCTTCCTCTTCGTCGTCCGAGTCGTCCAAAGGAGCGGGATTGGCGTCGCTGGCGTTGGCGGCACGAAAGGCGCGCGGGGGGAGTATGAGACGGGATTCGCGGAGTTTGCGGCGGAGGTCTCGGATTTCTTTGGATTGTTTGTGTTTTGTAGTTTCGAGGGAGGCGTTGATGGCGAGGAGGGAGCGGTTGGTTATTTCGAGGTCTGCGATCTGGGAAAGAGTTGAGGAGTAATGGATAGAAACCGAATGCAACGCACCTTGCGGTTGGATTTAGCTTCGGCTTTGAGATTCTGCTTGCTGTCGTCGTCTGTTGTTTCGTCGGCCGAGATGGTGGTGAAGAGGTTGGTCAGTGTGGATCGGAGATGTTCGTCGTCTCCGTTTCTGCTGGAGACGGCGCTCTCGGAGCGCGAGGAAAATGAGACGGTCGATGTGGGCGGGGAGTGGGGGGGATCTGGGTTGTTGCGGTAGCTGTGGCTGCGGGGGGTGTAGCGGTGGGGGTTGGTGGCGACGGGGGTGACTTTGGACTTGATGCGGAGAGATGCAGAGGGCGAAGGCGAGTGGCGGGCATCGGTGTGGCGGCGGGGGGATGGGGATGGGTTGAGCTTGACCTTGGGCTGGATTGGACGGGGTGTTCTGCTGCGGAGAGGCTGGGCGCTGCTGTTGATTTTTGCGCGCGGCCGCAGCGGGACATCAGTCGGGGCGTCGGTAAAAGTGAGTTTTACAGAGACCTCAGGCATTCGCAGTGGGGGAGAGTACAACATTCAAAGATTACATCACACGGCGCGGCCGTTCCCGGTCAGCGCCGCCTCCACTGCCGCCTGCACACTCTTCTCCACATATTTGCCCACCATGTCCACCTCCACGTTCACCTTGGCCCCCACCCTCTTTTGACCCAGCGTGATCTTGGTCTGTGTGTGCTGAATCAACATCACATCAAACCTCCTCTCCCCGTCGTCCACCTGGGTCACCGTCAGCGACGCCCCGTCAATCGTCACGTAGCCCTTCGGTATCAAGTACCTCAGCAGCGACGGACGCGCCCCCGTCCCTTCAGGCAGCTCGAACGACAGCCTCAACGAGTCCCCGTCCGCCACCCTCGACACAATCGTCGCAGTCCCATCCACGTGCGCCTACACTCCCATCAGCTCAGCTCAACAGACCAAATCCATCATCATCCTCACCTGCACGAAATGTCCCCCAAACCTCCCATGCGCCCCCATCGCCCTCTCCAAATTCAGCTGGTCGCCCTCCTTCCGCTCCCCCAGATCCGTCCTCTCCAGCGTCTCATTCGCAAGCCACACAGTAAACCACCCCCCCTTTTCCTCCTTGTCAAACGCCGTCACCGTCAGACACGCCCCATTCACCGCTATCGAGTCCCCGATGTGGCAGTCTACGAGAATCGGCCCAGAGTCCCCGATCGTCAATGTGCAACCTCCCGAGTCCACCACGATCGATAGGACGGTTCCAAGGTGCTCTATCTGTGGAATATAAGTTGATGATTCAGAGACCGCCACAAAAGACGAACCAGTCCTGTGAACATTGTGGTCGTTTGGGACTCGGGTTACGCTACAGTCATCTAATGCCCTTGCCAAACTCGTCAATACAACACGTCGCCATATCGGGCCAGTATGATACCTCACACCCATAAATAATTTATCGCACACCCGGCCCTCCACATACGGACCTCCGTTTCCGTCTCCCTCCGCAACCCATATCCTCACGCGGTCCGCGTCAAGTTGACCATGCTGCCAAGGCACCCTTTCGTCGCCATGTCACCGCGCGGGGATTTTCTCGGACATCGTGGTGCGTCCAGTGTGCGCGTGATACAGCCCTGGCGATGGCGTCATTTCTGATGGGTAGAGGCGATGGTTGGGCCTTTACCTTGAAACTCAGATGCGCTGCTCCACGGAGTTAAGACCAAGTTTCCGACCGTAAACGTGCCTTGTGCGCCACCATACCTCCCTATTCCGATTTTGTATCTCCTATAACACTCGAGTGGGTTACGAACATTAGGAGTCGTCTTTACGATCCACTTTATGCCGTCCATCCAAAGGTATAAAAGGATGCTCGCAGTCGACGTTCAGCATCCAAGCTTCACAACCATACTCTCAGTCGTCACTCACATAACAAGTTCTTTGCGTAATAATCAACTATGAAGTGCACAATCTCCCTCTTTGCACTCGCTTCCATTCTCGCCGCCGCCGTACCCTCAGCTGCAGCGCCTACATCCGCTGACCCCTCACTCGCTCCCGTTCGTAATTCTCCTTCCGCCTAAATCCGAATAGTCACTGACCTCTGCTTTTAGAGGGGCTATTATGGCTCATACCGCAACCGCGGGTACTATCGCAATGGCCGTCTCAACTACTGGAACTATGATGACGACGATTACTATTGGGGTGGCTATAGAGATAATCACTACTGGGGCGGTGGTGGAAATGGTGGGAATGGAGGGAACGGCGGGAACGGTGGCAACTGTGGCAACTCGTACTGGGGCGGAAGTGGCGGGAATGGGGGGAACGGAGGGAATGGAGGGAATGGCGGGAATGGTGGTGGGTAGTGG
>JABAKA010008034.1:0-101646 GCA_018857285.1 Termitomyces sp. Mi166#008 | reverse complement strand
GTCAGTGATATTCAGCAGGCACGTGGGGTTGTGGATAAAATCGCGGCCTCAGAGGAACCATAATATGGAAGCTTGGATTCCTCGGGCGGGTGGTCGCTTGCTGTCGCAGCACTCGATGAGTTTGAAATTTTCTCACGCACATTCATCCTCCATTGTTCGAAGCTTGCCCTCTGCTCTTCTCATGGATGTTATATGCTAAAAATATGATATATCGATAGGTATTATGTCCTTATACTTACATGAGTAATTTGGGAAATTTTCAACTTCAGCTGCTCTGACACTATAAAGATTGAGTGAAACAGAATACCAAATTTTGATCGTCTTCACAACTTTGATTTTTGCCACTTTTTTTCCTCTTCACAAACAAAAAATGTAAGTCGAGGGATCGATGGATTATACATATAGCATTACTAAAAATATTTGCCAGAAGATTTGGAGGAGGAATGTGAGCTGTGGAAGTCATTTATCACAGCTGTTTCATATCTAGGTCCCGTTTCATATCTGGGTCACGGACAGTATATGCCGCTGAATCTAAAACACTTACCTCTCCGTATGGGAGGCGGTCTCCCATCATCCAAATCCCACCCCTGAAGGCTAGAATGAATACAAAGAATTGTCATCAATCCCAAGACACATTTCGGCATACAAATGCAGCTCAACGATCTCACAACCAGGCATCCGATGCTAACATTGGTTAGGTACCAGCTCAATGATCTCACAATAGGTAGTCACGAGTCTAAAGCACACTACAGCTATACCATCCCACAGAAGCATCCATTCGTCAGCGGCATTGACCCAGTGGTTCGTATATAAGAGACCGAGACAGCACATCAAGATATCAACGAGTATTCTGCAGATTTGCAATGAAGCTCATTGTAATCGTCGGGATCACTGGTACCCAGGTACCCATAAGTAGTTCTGCTCGCCTTTTGACAGGTTCTCACGTCGTACTATAGGGAGGGTCAGTTGCCAATGTATTCCTCTCGGAGCTAGGATGGCGCATTCGTGGTGTTACTCGCGACGTAACACAGGAGGCTAGCAAAAATCTCGAAGCAAAGGGTATCGAGATGGTCGCAGGAGATCTCGACAATACTTCTTCTCTCATCCCCGCCTTTGAAGGTGCTCACGTCATCTTTGGAGTCACCGACTTCTGGCAACCCATCCGCCATCCTGAAATTACCGTACCTCTTCCTTCTGGCCAGCCTCTAAACCAGGCATGTTATCATTTAGAGGTTCAACGTGGCAAAAACCTCGCCAATGCTGCTGCCCAAGTTTCGACCCTCGAACACTTCATTTTTTCTTCGGTGTCTGACGCCAAAAAATGGAGCAAGGGCAAATATTCGAGGGTGTATCACTTTGATGCTAAAGCGGCAGTGGTCGACTATATCAGGGAGAGCCTCCCGAACCTCTCAAAGAAGATGTCGGCCCTGCATGTTGGCCTCTACGTGACCAATTGGAAGATATTTTCCTTTCTCGGGCCACGAAAGGTGCGCGAGTTGTTCCAGTCCCCGGAAATATCAGGTTCAATTGCTCCTTTAGCAACCCGATGGCACCTACGTCGTTTCCTTGCCTGCAGACCCAAACACCCCTCTTCCCATGATTGATCCGAGCAAGGACACGGGACATCTCGTACGCGCATTGATTCAAGTGCCTCCCGGCAAGACTGTACTCGGCTTCGGCTCTATGATCAGCTGGAACGATTACATGAAGTTATGGGGCAATATCCTCGGATTTCCGGGAAGCAGATACGAGCAAATTGACATCAAAACGGCAGCCAGGCTCGTTCTTGACAGGGAACTGGGCTATGAGATAGCGGAGGGTTTTGCATTCATGGGGGAGTTTGGGTTTGATGGAGGAGATCCTACTATGCTTCATCCACAAGACGTGAGTTTGGAGTGGTTGTCTTCTTAGCTTGTATATCTGACTCCAGTTTAAGCTTGGTGTCGATTGCCCCACTACTAGCATGGAAACTTATATTCGGAACGAAGACTGGTCTTCAATTCTATGATACCTCGTTGGTAAGATCACTTGTGCCGTGGAGTGAGAGAAAGTCCCTGAGTTACGTAGCATGGTTATGGTTGCATGGAACCACAGAGAGCACAATTGGTAAGTGGACAAACATAGCAATGCTTGATTTCCACACCCCTTTGGACTCTCCTATGGAATAGTTGTGGAATAGTTGATTCCTAATATATGACGTTCCAACACACCGTTCTAGCTCGCAGCACCCAGGAAATGTACAAATCAAATAAATTGATTTTATATAGGACTGCACACATTTCCTATCCGAGCATTGAAAGTATGTTTCCAAGTTCCCCATTCTTCAAAAACTTGTGAATGGCCATAGCCTCACGTTGGATATCGATATCATAGACCGATAACCGCTTCAATAAGTCCAGGAACAGCATCATAGAAATCGAGCACTGAGAGAATTTATCAGCCTTAAACCGCAGGTAAACGTTTTCCACTTACTGATGATACCAAATCTCTGACCCTTACGCTCCTTCAACCAGGGAAAAAGCTTCTGATTAACACCCAAAACATCTGTCCCATTCCCAAGAGCCATCACCTAAAGATCTCCTAAGCACACCATTCCGACAACAACAACACCAAGAAAAGAACAACCACCCACCTTGGGCGTAACCCACGGCACATGCGACCCACTCGCAAGCTAATATACAACTGATCCATATTAAACATTGTCGCATTATTCAAATGCGCCACCGTCGTATTGAATTTGAGATCAATGTTGGGCTGGGTGTCTGCATTGATGGAGAGCTCGTCCATGGAGTAGTAGTCTTCGATAAAGGCGATTTGGTTCTGCGGAGCGTTGTAGAGGATCTCAATGATTTTGCCGTTGTCGGTCCAGTGCGCGCCGTCAAGCCAGATTCCGATACGATTGGTAGAGGTTGGGGGGAGGAGGGAGTAGGTGAAGCGTTGGAGGAGGGTGAGTTTGCCGCGGGCTTCGCCAAGGGTACCCAGCTAGAAAGGAACTACATTGACTCAGAGGTTGAGGACACGCGAAAGGACACGTACGGTGCCGTTAGTCTGGACCCAGTATTTCTTGGCCAGGTCGCCTTGGAAGATGTTGTAGAGGTGTTCTTGGAGAGCAGCATCGTTGGGGGTGCCGGTTCCGACTTCATAGTTCATTGAGACGAGAACGGCTTCAGTAGGGTGTTTGTCGAGCCAGGAGTAGAGACCGAAGAGGACATCTTCAAGTCTTGTTTGAGGAGCGAGCAAGGCCTGAGCTGTAGATAGCAGCAAAAATTGGTCAGGGCGTACTGAGGGGAGGAGCAGATTCAGATTTACCATGGTAAAATCCGATGGTGTCGTTTCCGGGATTGTACGCAAAACGGAGGTCAAAAACGCGAATTCCCTCATTCAAAGATTGGAGGAGCGAGTTTTCTTGGCATCTGAACATTTCTGCGGGGGGCATGCTACAACAGGTCGCTATATAGGGAGTTTTTCAATGACAGCTTCCGACTCACGGGCCAGTGTATCGCAAGAGAGAGGCCTGAGTAGCATCTGAGTAGTTCCCTGTAGATATCAAGTGATTAAAGTCTTTGTTACATATAGGACGTACAGGCTCACAAGTAGAAGTATCGTGTGTCCCTGGCAAGTTCATGTGCACAAGTTTCGTGCTGTCCGGGAACTTTGCCATCCAATCGCAGGTTTTCGAAGAATTCGAACATCCAGTATCGAAGCCTGGTGGTCATGGATTGAGTCCTCTTGTACACGCAGCCTATCTGCTCTATTATTCACCGAGGATAGGCGCTCCACGCTCCAAAATCTCCGTCAAGGCTGCTTGCGCGAGAACAGTCTGATTAACGCTGTCCACGGGCAAAGCAATCGTTCTACTGAACGGAAATTGAGCGAGCAGGCAAACAAAGGCGGCGACGCAATGCAGAATCATTCAGAGCGCAAATATTTGAGTGACAGATATACAGAGACCAGGTAGAGGCGAAGAAGTATGGAAGTCCAAGTTTAACCCCTTGATACTTAAATCCATATTGCATCTACAAAAAGGACAGAACCATGAATTGGCAATAAGCATACTGCAGCAGGTGCCGCGCCGCCAGGGTACGATGGTACCATCCAGGTATGGATGTAAGATGGTGGAGTTAGGGTACGTTTCATGGAAGGGAACAAACTTCAAGTAGAAGCATGTATCAACCTAACTTTCAGATAGTCAACACATATTTCAATATCGGTCAGGCAGTTGCCAAGAGATGTACATCAATTGGAGGTACATGCGGAGAAGCGATTTGTTGCTTTATAAGTCTGTGACCGCAATAAAATCACATCTAAGTGCGACAATTTGGTTCCTAAAGTAATATGAGATGGAAGTAGTATTAAGGCATGGATGGAGACTGGAAAAGTCGCTGAGGAACTCAGGAAGAAATGATGATGTAATTATCATGTGATCGGGTTCAGAAAAGGTCAGAACGGTCGAGAAGCTGCGTGCACGGCTGACTTGTAGCTGCCCATGAAATTCAGGGAGAGTATGGTCTATAGCCGAAGGACATGCTCAACCCCACTATCATGATGACCCAGACTGGCATCCGGCCTACGGTCTTTTTTGAATTCCCTTCATTTGCGATCTTATCCACTTGAACAATTGTAGATGGCGTTTTTCCTGCTAAGGAAACTATCGTTAGAAGATGCACAATTCCTGCTGACCTGTTAGTGGACATGAGGAATGTCGATTTTAGGAGACAGGCGGCGCTGTATTACCTCCTTCCGTGATATCGTTCATGCGTTTGTTGCAGGTGTCTTAACTCCTTGATTTTCATCACCATCTCATCCTTCGAGTTAGTGTGATCAAATGCAGGCTAACAACAAAAAATCTGTAATCATCAGATGTTTGGATTACACCCCAGTTCATGTCGTTTGAGTATTTACAGTTATCGATTCTTCATAAACTTGCACCACCTGGCTCCGAGTCTGAGTCTTACTCTAACGAGGCAGATGCACTCGAGGACGACTTCTATCTGCCACATTACGCAAGACCTGAGGATGGAATTAGCATGGTTTAGATTTTTCGAGGTATACAGGAAGGTGTGACTTGTTTGAATTTCATGGCGTCATGCTGGATATCATAGACCAATAACCGCTTCAACAAGTCCAGGAACAGTATTATAGAAATCTAGCACTGAGATACTCTGTTAGCAACATGGTCTTGAACCGCAAATAATGTTTTCCACATACTGATGATACCAAATCTCTGACCCTTACGTTCCTTCAGCCAGGCCAAAAGCTTCTGATTAACACCTAGAATATCCGTTCCATTCCCGAGAGCCATCACCTGATAGTTTTTCATAAGTACACCATCGATAACACCAAGGCCACCCACCTTGGGCGTAACCGGAGGGACCGCATCATTATGAGATGCACTCGCAAAGCTAATGTACAACTGATCCGTATTAAACATCGTCGCATTACTCAGATGTGCTACCGTCGTATTGAATTTGAGATCGATGTTAGGCTGGGTGCCTGCGTCGGAGGAGAGTTCATCCATGTAGTAGTAGTCTTCGATAAAAGCAATTTGATTTTGGGGAGCATTGTAGACGATCTCGATGATTTTGCCGTTGTCGGTCCAGTGTGCGCCGTCAAGCCAGATTCCGATACGATTGGTAGAGGTTGGGGGGAGGAGGGAGTAGGTGAAGCGTTGGAGGAGGGTGAGTTTGCCGCGGGCTTCGCCAAGGGTACCCAGCTAGAAAGGAACTACATTGACTCAGAGGTTGAGGACACGCGAAAGGACACGTACGGTGCCGTTAGTCTGGACCCAGTATTTCTTGGCCAGGTCGCCTTGGAAGATGTTGTAGAGGTGTTCTTGGAGAGCAGCATCGTTGGGGGTGCCGGTTCCGACTTCGTAGTTCATTGAGACGAGGACGGCTTCGGTAGGGTGTTTGTCGAGCCAGGAGTAGAGACCGAAAAGGACATCTTCAAGTCTTGTTTGAGGAGCAAGCAGGGCCTGGGCTGTAGGTAATGAGGATTGGTTAGGTCGTATTGAGAGGGAAGCAGATGGTTTACCGTGGTGGAATCCGATGGTATCGTTTCCAGGATTGTACGCGAAGCGGAGGTCAAATACGCGAATTCCTTCGTTCAAGGATTGGAGAATTGAGTGTTCTTGGCATCTGAACGTTTCTGCGGGAGGAATACTACTTGAACAGGTCACTATATAAGAGTTGTTTTTAATAGCAACTTTCAACTCACGGGCCAGTATATCGCAAGAGAGAGACCTGAGTAGCATCTGAGTAGTTCCCTGTAGATTTCAAGTGATTAGATTCTTCGTTACATATGGGACGTACAGGCTCACAGGTAGAAGTATCGTGCGTCCCTGGCAAGTTCATGTGCACAAGTTTTGTGCTGTCCGAAAACTTTGCCATCCAATCACAGGTTTTCGAAGATTTTGAGCATCCAGTATCGAAGCCTAGTAGCTATGCATCGACTCCTCTTGTACATGCAGCCTATCTGCGCTGTTACTCACCGAGGATAGGCGCTCCACGCTCCAGGATCTCTGTTAACGCTGCTTGAGCGAGAATAGCCTGGTTTCCGCTGCTCATGGGCGAAGCAGCCGCTCCATTGGACAGAAATTGAGCGAGTAGGCAAACAAAAGTGGCGACACGACAGAGAGTCATTCAGAACGGGAAATTGAGAAGCCAAGTGGGAACGAAGAAGGGTATAAGCCCAAGTTTAACCCCTTTATATTTGAATCCATGTGTGGTACCTATGATGTCCAGTGGTCATGGATGTGGGAGAACAAAATACGTTTCTGAACGATATCTTTTCAAAAACGCCCGAGTCTGATTTAGAACTTCCACGGTCTTCTTTACCTACAACGTGAATTTCAATGACCAGAGCTTCAAGCTTCATTCTCTATTCTCAGGACTTGCAAGTTCGATGACCGGAACTTCAATCTCTATCCTCAGGCCAGGAACCTTGAAGAAACGAGGACCAGAGGACTCAAAGGGACGAGACAACCAGTGTCCTTCCAACTTTCAGGCTGCCGAGAAGTGGATCAAAGCCGCATCCCAACGCACGTTCGTCCCACCCAACTTACACACTCACCTTTCCGCGCCTCTGACCATAAGAGAAACTTTACACGTGGTCCATAAGAACGTCCGCCGTATGGAAGGCCCGAAGTCGTTTAAATACCTCTGTCAACCCCAGAGTACCATGTGAACGCTCCCCAAGTCACTTATGATGGTTAAACTCCCATTCGTAAGACTCGGACTAGCTGTTGCCGTCACCCTGCGATCATTGGGTGCAACAGAGGCAGTCAACGTCGTTCATTACCCCCCACAATCGTCCAACATCAATAATCTTACCTTTGTCTTGAATGGCTCGGGAGCTCCTGGAATTTTCAACTCTTCCACGACTCCCAACGAATTATATGGAGAGTACAATTGGTGTAATATGCCCCATGTGAGGACGAGGGAGTATAAGTACGTTGATTCGCAAATTTTCTATTCCCATCCTTATCTTTCATTTGAAATCAGGACTCCGTCCCACGATTTCGTACTTGAATATGTTGAAGTCATTCAGAGGCACCACAAGCGTACTCCCTACGCATCCAACACGTTTTTCAAGGAAGATATATCGTGGAGTTGTGTTGGCCAGGGGCCTCTAAATGGTCTGAAGGCGTATGTCCTTCCTTTTTGGCCACCACTTCACATTCTTACCCTTCTTATAGTGCCTCTGGGCCAGGTGCAGATGTACCCGATATCCAAGTTAGCAAACTCCCGGAACAACCTAATACTCTCCCACTTATGCAGTATATCTAGTGGCAAGCATTCACCAATCCTGACAATCCTTGGACGACAACCGTTGGCCCTGGTTTCGTTGGCACCACGTACGTCTGAGTAATACACGAGCCTTCCTCTTCATTGACCCTGCTCTAGCTGTCAGCTACCTCAAATCACGGAGGAAGGCCTCGAAGACGCAATTACCCACGGCCAAGATCTCCGTGCAGTCTATGTCTCTCGCTTAGGCCTAAGCTCCCGCTTCGATCCTTCCACCTCCAGAATCCGTACGTCCCATTCCCTCTTCCCCCTCAACACCATAAAGTACGACCTACCTCTCATAACAGGTGTAACAAATAATCAAATAACCTCTCAAGTCGCCAGCGGTCTCGTCAAAGGCCTCTTCCCTGCCAGCTCCGGCATCGAAGTGCTCGTCCAATCCTCCTCCTTCGATTCGTTGGAACCTACCTATTCGTGTCCCAAGGCTAATCAGCTCCAGACGGCGATTACGATGGGCAGTGGGACGTGGAATGGGCATTTGAGTGCTGCGGCGGGTTTGTATGCGGAACTAGATGCGATTTCGGGGATCGCGAGTCATGATACGGCGGGGTGGCATACTTCATTTGATCAGTGAGTCGTGAGCAGATACCTGTGACGATCATGGGCAGTCATGTTGGATTCCAGCTATTACGACAACATGAGTGCCAAGCAGTGCCATGACAAGACGCTCCCCTGTGATGTGAATTCTACCTCGACTTGTGTCATGCAGGATATGGTCAGTTTCTTTGTATGATATCCTTTTCTTGCTGACAGGTGACTGCTTGGGAATTTGAAGGCTGATACTGTCTACCGCCTCGGGAACTGGGAATACTCCTGGCAATATAGAGATGCGCTGGAGTCAGCACAGTTTTCTGCTTTAAAGTACGGTGCTTGGGTCCTTGAGCTCCAGGGACATTTGCAGGATAAAATTTCGGGCCAGTCTGAGGTATGGCCACACAAGTTGTACCTCCTGTTGTCATCTCACGTAGAAGTCGCCGAATCTAGATGAAATATTTCCATAACATCGCTCACGACGGATCTGTTGCTCCCCTTCTTGGTTTCCTGCAGATCTCAAAGATGGTTTGGCCAGGTATGGGATCTGAGGTGATGTTCCTTAAGTTATCAACCTGAACCGATGCTGATGCAAGAATAGGTTGCCTTTGAGCTCTATAGCAAGTCCAGCAGTTCCAGCAGTTCTGATGGTGGACACGGTAGCTCCAAGTCTCAGTCAAGCTCCTCCAACTCAACAAAGTCTTATTTCATCCGTGTGCTTTGGGGTGGTCAACCCATGGAAACCTCTACACCTTTTGGAACACTCGATATGATTCCTGTTGATGATTTCTTCTCTTGTGCGTTTGTTCCTCTCACTGTCTTCTGTGATGCCTTGCTCATCATGTGTTTCTTTGATCTAGATATTGAGTCAATGATTGGAAGTGGAAGTGATCTCTTCATGGCTTGTAATAGCTGATAGAGCCAAATAAAAGCTCTGAACTACAACAGTGTAAATTACTGTACAATAAATTATTTACAAGCTAACACCCAGAACCTTGGAGAGGTGATTTTGAGAATGAGGACCAACTGTTATTTTGGATATATTGCTAGGGAATACCAGGGAAAGTTGGGAGGGAGCTGACATGGTTACGGCAGTCGGTTGTGTTGCCAGATCCTCATCGGGTCATAGCTAACGACACCTTGGTTGCCGGCACAAAATCATGATACTTCTTAGAAATAGACAAAATCCCCAAATTGTCATCCCAGAACCTCTGTTGCTGTTTAGCAATAGCAAATGGGCAACATCCAATTTGCCCTTTGATGTTTCTCATGCTTTTGACCAGGCTCCGTGTGTATATACATGATACCTTGGTTGCTCATTTTCCTTCTGTACACATGCGTCATCGGACGCTGGTTGCGGTACTGTGTCTCCCGGAAAGGCCATGTTCCCTAAAAGTCTATGTCTCGCACTGCAAAATCAATTGTTCAACTGAGTAACATTCATAGTCAAGGACAGCAAGCTTTTGCATTGTGTGCGAGCTAGATCACACTGTTTTCACGTTCATCAAATAAAAGGCTGTGTTTCAAGTCTATTCAATGATTTAGTTGATCAGGTGGACAGACAACATCTTGGCGTGGTTGGAAGAGGCCTACTAGGGACAGTAGACGACACATATTACCTTAAGCAGATACTTTGGCCTCCACGTTAAATCTATCGTTCACAGGAAACCATCCTTGGCTGGAAACAATGGTTGACCGAGGCGGATGGAAGTCGACAGAGATATGGAAAGGCAGACAGAAGTCAGAAGAGGAGCGGTCGAGTTCGATGCACACGAGTATCAAAGGAGATCTGACATGATGCATGCATATGACCAGAGAGGCTCAACTTTGAACTTTGAATATCGCGCATCGAGAAAATAACACGTATATATGTACAAGCATGTACATACAACTGTCACGCATGATCCCTCCGAGTCGGGCTTCGGCTTTCGAGGGCACTCGCCCACCCACGGCCTACCACACTACGAACGTCCTGGATGGGAGAAGAACTGGAAGCTACCAGTCACGATGCTAGAATAACAAATACGACTCGATTCATCCGTCGATTCGCAATCCAACTTCTGCTACTTTCCTCTTCGAGTTCTCTTGTCCGATACCCTCGACCTCGTGCAATGGTATATTCTTGTTTCCTGGGTACAAAACATGTTCACTGTCAACTCTCGTACAGCTGAGAGTTTATTCTTCAATATTTCGTTACATTTTCGTGTGCTACTAATAGTAAGTATGGAGATGATGTGTATTCACTTACCCACCCACTGATCTCTCCTCCGAGTCATTCGTTGCCGTTGCAAGACTGCTGCTGTGCTGAGTAACCCAACCTTTCACACAGGTTGTACTGTTCCACATGGCCATACCTGTAATTAGCTGCCTTCGACTTCAGTTCTTGGCGATTTGACATTTACATAAATTCAATAGCTCGTGTTCGTGAATTGGCTCCCCAGCCATATTTGAAGAATCGCGTTCTCCCCCACCCACCGCGATTTTCCACGACTTGTGCTATCATGCGCCCCGGGAGATGCTTTTCCATCTGTATCTTGTTTTCATTGGTCCAAACGTCTCTCGCTGTCTTGTATGATCATTATGAAGACCTACCGGCCATTGATTTAGACTTCATAGTTATTGGTGGTGAGCAGTCTCTGACGTTATCGTTAAACACGTTCTTAAATGTTATCCTTTGATGTTTTATTAGGCGGGACTGCAGGAAATGTCATTGCAAACAGGTTGACGGAAGATTCCAACGTCAACGTCTTAGTCATTGAAAGTGGACCATCGTCAGCCTTTTCAAAAAGATTGCTCTATTATTCATCTCATTGTGTCGATCGATAAGTAACCTGCACGTTCTCGACTCTATCGTACCCTTCTTCGCGTTCTCATTGGAACACACTGAGTACGATTGGAACTTTACCACCACGCCACAGAGCTCTCTCGATGGGCGCAGTGTCCCCTTTCCTAAAGGGCATATCCTTGGTGGATGCAGCTCGATAAGTGAGTGATCTTCAGACTCTCCCAGTGTTACGCGGGTCTTTTCTAATACCAGACACTCAGATGGGATGATTTACACCAGAGGCTCATCCTCGGATTTCGACAGGTTCGCAGAAGTGACAGGTGACGAAGGATGGTCTTGGATCAATATACAAAAGTACATTCGTAAAGTACGCATTGAATTGATTGGCGCTATGACGGAGTTTATTCTTGGTTTGTTAGAACGAGAGGTGGACTCCGCCAGCCGATCATCACAACACTACGGGTCAGTTCGACCCAGATGTCCACGGTTTCGATGGGATCAATGCTGTTAGTTTGAGTGGCGTCCCTCACTCCATTGATTCACGCGTCATACAAACTACTTCTGAATTACCCGAGGAATTCCCTTTCAATCAGGATATGAATTCAGGAAACCCGTTAGGAATTGGTAAGTTGGGAAGGTTTCTTCTTGGTTGATGTCTAAATTGTTCAATGAACTTTTGCATCAAGGGTGGATGCAATTGACCATTGACGATGGTAAACGCAGCAGTTCCGCCACATCCTACTTGGCCTCGAAGTTTATTAGTCGACCGAATCTTCACGTCCTACTGCACACTCGAGTGACTAGGTTGCTTGAGACCCCCAGCTCAACCAAACTCGGAAATCCCCTGTTCCGCACGGTTGAATTTGCAAACGAGATCACGCGCGGTATGACTGACTGGCTGACATCCTTCTTGCGTATATCCTTACACCACTTTTATCAGAACCACGAATTACTTTAACAGCAAGCAAAGAAGTAGTCCTCTCTGCTGGAATTGTTGGCACTCCTCATATTCTACTAAATTCTGGCATAGGAGATGTCGAAGATATGATGGCGCTGGAAATCAATCCAATTGTCAATCTTCCAGACGTTGGTAAAAATCTGTCCGACCAACCAGCACTGAGTAACTCGTGGTTCGTCAATTCAAACGACACATTGGACAAGTTCGTATAGTCCATTTTCTTCTCATCCGTATTCTCAAATTATATTGACAGTATAAACACCAACGCAACTCTAAGGGCGGAATTGCTGGAGGAGTGGAAGAAACTTAAATCCGGGCCACTCGTATCTATATCGTCAACCCACATTGGATGGTCACGTCTGCCACCTAATTCATCCATATTCAATGTCACTGGTGATCCATCATCTGGCAAGAATTCTCCCCATTTCGAGTTGGCCTTTCTTGTATGTGATCGATCTTTGCCGACGACTCAGAGCTGTAGCTGATTACGATCAATATAGGACGGCTCGCTGTTAGGGTCAGGCACAGAGCACTTCATTGGTATTGCGACTATCGTTGTCTCTCCGGCCTCTCGTGTGTTTCTTCATCTATTCGCCACTTCAAAACTTGACACTGGCATATACAATAGGAGGATCTATATCCTTAAATTCATCTGACCCCTTTGACCCGCCCCTGATTGACCCAGGATATTTGACTTCTGAGTTCGACATTTTCGCGATGCGTGAAGCAGTTAAAGGTGCTAGCCGGTTCCTTGCTGCGCCCGCTTGGAAAGACTACGTCATTGGGCCAGCGGGAGGTCTAGCAAATGCAACTACAGACGAGCTTTTGGACGGATACATTCGCCAGAACACTGGTTCTCCAGCTCATCCAGTCGGGACGGCTGCCATGTCGGCCAAGAATGCTAGCTTTGGGGTTGTAGACCCTGATCTACAAGTTAAAGGGGTCTCGGGACTGCGTATTGTTGACGCCTCAGTCATGGTCGGTCACTTGTCTTTCTTCGTTCAATACTTTTAACCTTTCTCTGTTATTCAGCCATTCATTACTGCTGGCCACACACAAGCACCTGTGTACATCATCGCTGAGCGCGCGGCCGATCTGATTAAAGAGAACTGGAAACTTCATTGACACACCAACCCCTCAGTGGCCCACTGGTCTCAAATTTAGCCCTGACGAATATATACAATGTTGAAATGCAACGATAAAATTCATTGCTTGGACAATTCATGATCCTCTCTACCTCTTGACTTGCGATCGTTCACTAGAATTTCATTGTTTATTACCAGGGCCAAGGCCTCAAAGACTCAACAGGGCGGATGTTATTAACCCAGCACCAGCACCTAGTTTGAGAGAATAGCATTCAAGTTCATGTCCACCCATTTCCGGTAGGATGAGTGCATTGGCAGCGATCTGAATCTCTTAACGACAGTCATTGTTTACATAGTCTGCCCTATGCCAAGTTAGTGAGCAGCATGGACGAAGCGAAAGCTAGATCGACGCTATATCGGATAATCTTTAGGAGACAGTTACGCCACGAAGGCGAGGAGGTTGGAAAAAATTGGCTGGCATGAATCATCGGACACAAAGTCCTCCTCAATACAGTCAACAGATGAGCATCGTCCACACCATTTCAAACACCCGACAAAGGATCGCAACCAAGGATGTCTCTCGCACGTGCCTGCCATACTCTCGAGACCTCAAAGGTCTCCCCCGCCACAAAGTCATACGCAAGTCTTCGCCCAGCCTCTGCTCCAACGGTAATCACGTCCAGTCACTACAACCGGCCGCTTTTCCTTCCACCCTGCACAGTCGAGTCCACTGTCGATAGACACAGGTTCGTCTCAGTCCCTCCCTGAGTGAACACAAGAGTCTCCTTCCTCTCGCCCATGGCGTACAGGAACAGCTCGCCTTCTCTGAACAATATCTGCAACTCGTATAGCTGTCTCCCTGTACGCGTGAATGGCTGCGAGTAACTCCACGATCAGAGATAGTTTCCGATGTCCTCACCATGTCCGAGTCAAGGCCGACCAAGTTCCACCTCCACACGCAGAAATGTCCGCCCAGGACTCAATCCACAGTCGGTCATGTATACCAGCTCACAATGAACTCGAGAACGAATCTCTGTTGTGCCTCCCGAGGGATACACAACTTCAAAAACGAGTGGGTAAACCAACATGTGGACGAAGCTTAGGACAAACAGACTGCGCGAGAAAGCAAAAGCAAGATGCAAACGAGACGAGGACATGGGTCGTCGGTCAAGCGGGTCCCTGATACTATAGTGAATTATCGGCAGTACAAGCCATCACATGGGAGAACGGATAAAGAGCGCTTCAAAAGCTCGAAGAGACGGGTCTTCGCCATTGGTCCTGAATAACGAGGTTGGGCAACAAAAGGTCTTCAATGGGATGACACAGGGATCGAGATTCCCCTACGTCGTACCACAGCGAAGTGCACAAAGTGAAGGCTGGGTTACTAACATGTGAAGAGCACTGTAGTCGGCCTTCCGGTCCAGAAGGGCGCAAAGTTGGGGGCAGGTAGCACGCTTGAGCCTCGAAAACGACCATATATCAAAGAGAGAAACTGATGCTACACGGAGCCCGAACATCAGCCAACGCCAGTTAAATACGGACATGGGCTGTGCCAAAGCCTCGCTAGAAGCTCGAACCACGAGTCATGACTCCCACTTGCTGCTTTCTTGTTCGTCCCCTTTGATGTTCGCCAACATCTGCGCCTACCCTCGTCCTCGGTATGTAACCACCGCGAAGCCATGAATATCTTGATGCGTTCGCCGACGCTTGTAGACTTCGCCTAAGGCCTCCCATGAACGTCACTCAAAAAGCGCATCAGGGAGGACCACAGTAGCCTACGGCGCTCAAAATCATTCAGAAAAGGCACCGGGATTTGAGGCTTCCACCTGCGTGCAAGATACTCAGGGAAGAGTCATGCGACTCAGGCCACCGGCTTCCTGTACGAAGGCTCGATATTGCTAGCAAAGAGCAAGGAGTGACAATCGATCCTGTAGTGACGTGTTAACGGCCATCATTGGGGAAGTCGTGTGCAAGAAGTAGCTCTGAGGAGTACAGCCTCGTGAAGAAGGCTTGTGCGGAACTCATGGGTGACTATTCTGTTGACATAGCCGACTCAAATTGAGCGTAACCCCTCTATACCGGGCAGGAGTCCCCTCAAGTCCCGCGACGCTTCTCTGATGACCCAACCTGGAGTCATCTGGTATGTGGGCCCGCGCGTTTCCGGTGTCACCTATCCCTTTCCGTAATTCTCGATCGCCGTCATCCAATTCAAGACGTGAAAAAATGCACTCAGAGTACCTAGCGAGGGGTACAAGGAGCACGAACACCTTTCACGCCTTTGTGCGGAAGTGATGAGAGGACAATGAGAAAGAAGACAGGGGTCCCGAGGTGACACAGACGGGGCCCTGTACGTGCAGAACCGACTCGTGAGCCAGATTGGGTCACTTTTCCGGAGATGCGATGTGGATTTAGCGTCGGTATTTCATTGTGGGCGAGGTAATTTGAGATCGACCAGCGGCACAAAACCATGTTGTCGATGCGCACACGAATCCAGCCCAACACCAAACACGTCTTCAAAGGCCGCTACTTCATTATGGCCCATGGATGAATTGCTCAGCTCCTTCAAGCGTGTTTTGGAAACACGGTGACCTATGATTACGTAGGGTTAGATGTCACTTTCGGGTTCAAAAGTGAATCCGGTTGGCTGGAAGCAGTGGTTGACCGAGGGGGTAGACGAGAGTAGCTGTTGAACGGGAACCTGGAGCGATGAAGGTATGGAAAGGCAGAACTTGGAAGAGAAGGGGTTGAGTGTGGTTCGATGCACATGAGCGTCCAGAAGAGAACAGTTGAAAATCGCGTTTTACACCAAATAACAACGCGTACATAGGTACAAATATGCAAAATCAGCAAGCCGCTTTGGCCGACGACCTTGGGCCGCACCGGCAACACTGTGTCGCATTACATACTAGTCGTTGACCAGAAAACTCCCAATATTGTTGTACCCGGGTGTATGGTAGAAACCGTAACGCATAACGTAAACTGACAAAGTTTCTTATTTCGGGCAACACAACGCTTAACGCGGCACCGGTTTCTTACCAAATTAGCAAAACTTTTAAGGTTTTTTTACTCCAAGTTTGACCTTTTTTATGATACCTTACACATGGCCTCCCGATGGATCGATATTAAATATTAACTCCTAATGATTCCCCATCGTCTCCACATACCCAAATGTTCTCAGCAGTACCAGCATACAAAGATCAATCCTCACTTTCAACAACAGCTGACGACATACAAAAAAACACTTGCTGGTGGTACCTTAATCAGGAATTCCAAGGCAACGAACAAATTGCTTCGTTCCTGAAATTCAGCTCTATTCCAAGTTATTTCGGTTCTCATTCGATGCAACCATTGACAGTCAGTACTATGGTGCAACTAACAACGACAGTTTCCTAATGGTGTAACTAGCAACGACGGTTTCCTAATGGTGCAACTAACAACGACGGTTTCCTAATGAACGACCTGTCACATAACACAGGTCCGGTTTCTTAAGGTTGCACCAGGGTTCAGTGTAATGCACCCCTGGCGGTTTCTACCATACACTCGGGTACAATACTCTCAGACTGTCTTGTTCCACATGGCCATACCTGTGATTCATTGCCTTCGACTTCGGCGGGATTGGTTGTCAGTGTTCGACATTTTAAAGTCAATGACTTGTGGTGATATCTCTCCCGTATTTTCAAGTCTTAGTCATTGAAAGGGGGACATCGTTAGCTTCTTCAGCATTACTCTATATTCGAGTCATTGTTCTCACTGTGTTGCTCAAAGTAACCTGCACGTTCTCGACTCTAATGTGCCCTTCTTCTCAAGTTCATCGGGACACGCTGTGTATGATTGGAACTTTACGACCGCGCCACAAAGCTCCCTTGGTGGGCGCACCGTTGTCTTTCCCAGAGGGCATATTCTTGGCGGGTGCAGCTCGACGAGTGATCAAGCTTCAGACCTTTTCTGATGCGATTGTCTTTTGATAGAGAACCAAATGGGATGTTTTACACCAGGGGTTCATCCTCGGATTTCGACAGATTCGCAAATGTGATAGGCGATGAAGGATGGTCTTGGAATAATATACAGAAATACGTTCGAAAAGTACGCATTAAATTACTTGGTGCCGTGACGGAGCTTATTCTAAGTTTGTTAAAACAAGAGGTGGACTCCACCAGCCGATCATCACAACACTATGCTTCGACCCAGATGTCCGCGGTTTCGATGGGATCAATGCTGTTGGTTTGAGTGGCTTCCCTCACTTTATTGATTCACGCATCATACAAACTACTTTCGAACTAATCGAGGAATTCCCTTTTAGTCTCGACACTAACTTAGAAAACCCATTAGGACTTGGTGAGTGAAGAATTCGGTTGATGTCTCGATCGTTAAATTAACATACTCCTTTGAGGGTGGATCCAGATGACGATTGACGATGGCAAACGCAGCAGTTTCCGCCACGTCCTACTTGACCTCGAAGTTCATGAATCATGAGTCGACCGAATCTTCGCGTCCTGCTGAACACGCGAGTGACTAGATTACCGGAGACCCCTAACTCGACCAAGCTCGGAAAGCCTCTGATCCGCACGGTTGAATTTGCAGGTGAGAACATGCCCACTATGACTGGCTGTGAATTACTTTAATAACAAGCAAAGAAGTAATCTTCTCCGCTGGAACTACTGGCCCTCCTCAGATCTGATTAAACTCCGGCATAGGAGACGTTGAAGATCTGGGAGTTCTAGGAATTGATTCAATTGTCAGCCTTCCAGACGTTGGTAAAAATCTATCCGATCATCCTGCACGGAAGAGCCAGTGGTTCGTCAATTCAAACGACACATTGAACAAGTTCGTCTCGTCCATTTTCTTCTCCCGTCCATCGTTCCCAAGTTGCATTGATAGTATATCCACAAGCGCAACTCCAAGGACGGAATTGCTGCGGGAGTGGGAAATTATAGATCCGGGCCACTTGTATCTATCTTGTCGAGCCACGTTGCGTGGTCACGTCTGCCGCGCAGTTCATCCATATTCGATGTTATCGGTGATCCATTGTTTGGCAAGAATTCTCCTCACTATGAGCTAATCTTTCTTGTATTTGATTAATCTTTGGTAGTTGTTGTAGCTGATCACGATCAACAAAAAATGGTGCACAGAAGTGCAGAACTCACCTCCCGTGCATTCAATCATCTATTCACGCCTCTTCAAAGCTTGACATGTACAACAGGCGTAACGTATCTTTACATTCGTCTGATCCCTTTGACCCGCCTCTGATTGACCCAGGATATTTGACTTCCGAGTTCGACATTTTCGCGATGCGTGAAGCAGTTAAAGATGCTCGTCGGTTCTTCGCGGCATCTGTCTGGAAAGATTATGTCATCGGGCCAGCGGGAGGTTTGGCAAATGCGGCTATATATCAACTTTTGGACGAGTACATCCGCCAGGGCATCATTTCTTCTGCAAGAATGCCAACTTTGGGGTCGTAGATCCTGATCTACAAGTCAAAGGGGTCTTAGGGCGACGTATTGTCGACGCCACAATCAGGGTTAGTTGTGGCACTGGCTTTTTTAACATTTTTAATATTTTTGGCTGTTTTTTTTTTGTTATTAGCCCTTCGTTACTGCTGGGCACACGCAAGCACCTGTGTACATCATTGCTGATCATAAGTCATAGCATCCCTGTCAGAACTCATTACCCGCGCATATTCTAGAATAAGTCTATGCGCAGGCGTACAGGTATCAGTCTCAAAACGATGGTTAGCTTCCAGATCTGATTCTCACCTATAGACGTAAGCTGTAACGTCTTCCTTCCTCCAGAAAGTTTGACTCCACCTCCGGCCCTCACTCGCGATTGTACGAGCTAATTCTTCATGCCCACCTTCACCATAAAGGCCACCCCGGAAGAATACCAAAGCATCGTACACGTCGGAGTAGTCCACTTGCACAGGCACGTAGTGTACCCAAGGCTCTATACGGTCAAAGAACCTTTAAACGTCGCCGGTCAATGTTAGTCAACCCGAGGTGTAAAATCTGTAATTAACACCGACCATTCTGGGTAGACAGTAGCCTTGAACACGAGTGAATTCGATGTTATCAGACGTTTGAAGCGACTAGACCACGCATTGCCGTCAACCTTCATTAAATGGGTCAGTTAAGATGCAGCCAAGCTAGGGAATGTAACGCACGTCAATGATATACCTGAATTGACCAGTCTCCTTCAACCCCTGACGCCTCCTCCATTCAAAACGTTGTCGTAATTCAGAGCAAGTCTCCTCATGACATCCAACCGGCTCTCCAGCAAAGGCTATATCCATCATGGAGGGGTTGATCTTCCCCCTCGGAATCTCAATTCCCTCGCCAATTCGGACGTCTTCAGTTGACGATGACAAAAGGACTTTAACTGTACCGTTGAGCTCATTGGCGAAGTCGATGAGCCGGGTGCGTTGGGATTTCTGCCACCGCGTATCCGGCGCATGCCACATCCCAGTGTTACTTCCCCGCCATACCAACCGTTCGTCAAGCTTCTGGTCCCACTCGGGGTCATCGGAGCGGGGTAGGACATCATCGACCCAACCAGATAGAGTTGGAATTTGTATGTCATGGTGCATCAGGGTAGCACAATAGGCAAACCGAGGGAGCATTTTGTGTGAGGGGCTAGGATGTTCGTGTACGAGAAACTCTCCGATATTCTCGAGGAGATGAGGGTGTAGACAGGGATCCATGGCTTTCCGGTGATCGTAAATGAAGGTTTTCTGTTCCGAACGTTCTTCTGAACTTTTTTGGTGAGCCGGTGACGTTGGTGAACAGCCTGACAGCCAACCGTGAGGCGGTCCGATCGCGATAGATTCCATGTCCATATCTGAAGGAGAGTGTCTCTTCGATATTTTTCCACAATCTGAAACGTGTAAGAACGCACGAGTGTTACTGCTGGCAGCATCCAAAGCCATCTTCTTAACCTCGTAATCTGAAAATAAAGTAGGACTATCGTGAGGTGAAACAACAGCGCGAAAGGGCGGCAGATCCTGTTCAACGTCTCTTAAAATTTCGATGATGGAGCGTGCACCACCGAGAAGATCATCAGGATTCCAATTGTTCGTACTGGAAGCAAAGGAAACCCTTAGAATATCGAGTTGGTCCGTCCCGTTTAGGCCTAGGGTGAATGTATCGGTGTGGAACTCTTGTTCTTTCCGGAGTTCCTGAAGATCGCGAGGATGGTAGCCCCAGAACGGTTCTAGGTCTTTGTAAATCTGGTTATACTCGTCTGGTAGCTGAACGTTGTTTTCCTCAACATAACGCCACCTTGATCAAACGTCAATCAACCCTTACTTCAGCTATTGATCAACCTCGCACCATTTATCAAAGCCCTTCGGAGGTCGCCGCTTATAGCGCTTCACATACTCCCGGACTGCTTCGTCAAAGGTCTTGCTGGCTCGCTCGAGCTTTGATTTCCATCGCGCGTTTGCCAGCTCAATCAACTCGAAAATTGGATGACCGCCATCGGGGTTTACTTCGAGAATTCCGTCATCGCGGTAGGTGTGAGGAAGTAGAAAAGCTGGCTTTTCCGGGGTAGGAGGAACGCACACAGGCTGAGAATACGCACTACCGAAGGCCGATGAAGAAACAACGATGGAGACGGCGGATTTAGTGGATCTTGGTCCGTAAAGAAGATATTCTTGTGAATAGATGATAAAGGAGAAAACCAGTGCAATGAGCGGCACGACGATGAACCGCCGCTTGGGTGTCGACAGGCGTCCCAACAGCATTGACGCTGGACAGAGATGCAATCGACCGCATCATTGACCTTATTATAGGACCCGATAGGGCCATCAAACATCGGCGCCTCAAGTATTCTCAGCGATGAAAAAGTCCATCAACGGATGGCTCGAGCTCATTGAATATAAAGTATACATTCATTCGCTTGTCCCTGGTCGGCTCTTGACGTGTTCCTAGATGCGGCGCTAGGCCCGGCGCTCGGACCCCAAAACCTTCGAGAGAATCACGAGTCCCTTGCAAGAGTCACGCTACCAAAGTGAGGTTGGCACTACCTCTCAGGATAATGGGAAGAGAAGCCTGACAGATTGAGGCAGAAAAAACTGTTATGGTCAGTCGTAAATACAGGTTCCAAGGGTAAGGAGCATTTTCGGAGGCCTCTGCGCAACATGCGTACACACTACGCGAGATTCTTCCACGTTTTCTTGCAGACCTCGAAGCCGTTTCGGTTCCGAGAACTATCAGAATAGTAACATAGTAACATCATTAAGTAGCGTTGGTAGATATCAAATAGTAACGTAGTAACAGTGGGACCGAGATATCGCTCATTATTTTTCCGTGCATATGCACTTTTGGGAGGTCTCTTCGGCGGCCTGATTAATGGGCGCTATCCACTGGGAGCAATACTTAAGTGGCAGAAGCTTAAGGTCAAAGTTCGGAGTCTTCTGACCTGTTTGGATAATTTTTCTTTTGAAATAGTGTATTTATTATCTATTACATATCCTCCTTTTGAACTTATCAGCAATCGCACTTTGGGCACTTCACAAAAGAACCGATGTATCTGCCACCAGAGCTTTTGCATGAAATTATTCTGATCTCTCTTTCCTCTTTACCGACCGCTTCAGAGAAAACAGGCGTTTCAACCAAGCAAAATTGGGCATCCATCGAACCACTTACCCTCGCTTCGAAAACATATCGAAAGCAGGCACTGAGTGCATGGTTCCAAACTCTATATGCAAAGACTCCGTCCGATATCCTTGACTTCGAGTCGATGTTTCCGGATATTTGTGGAGTAACAAGGTCGATATAGTTGCCTCCCAGCAGCTGGTCGCTGATCAATAACAATCGCCAGAGAATTTCACTGTGTGCAATCGAACACCCGGACATCTTCTGTATGGGATCTCGGTGCACTAAAGCATCTCAGGAAAATTCGACTTGATTGGCTGTCGCCTTACATGACGCCCCATTATGGCTCGAACAATACGTCCGACAGGCTTCCTTTCACACATGCTCCGCCTACCGTCAAGGAACTCGACATTCGCGGCATCCCATGGCCTTCTCCGAACGTCTTTCTCAATATCCATACCATCTTTACGAATCTCAATATACTTCGTCTCCGCCAACAAAGGATATGGTGTGGTCTGTGTCACACCTGTTGTATTGCGAGGTTCAGCTCTCCGGGGCCAGAGAAGATAGTTTATACGGGCGGCGGAGGATTGCCGGTAAGTCATGACGATTCCCTTTCTTGAGCTTCAGCCATTCGACAGTCTTCTCTAGTTACACTACGCACGCGTTCTGAGGGAGCTACAATATATTCATACAATTTCCATCACGGTGGCTGATTTTGGTGGAGGCAAGACCATGCTCCGGAATAACCCCGAACACAATCCATATCTATGGGCTGGCGAGTGTGATAGCTGTATGGAGATAATGTATGAGGATGAATCCTTCCGGGACAAGTGGGTGGCTAAAAAGAAGGATCTCACAATGAGCGGATACGCTGCTCCACCGGCGCTCAACAAGGTTGAATGGAATTTTTGGAGGGCAGAAGCATCCGAAGAAATCGATGTTGAGGAAAGTGGGGACGAGTTAACTGAAGAGTCGGGTGAGGAGGCTCTTTGAAGGGCGCTACCGCGGCAAGTCCGCATTTCTTCAACCAGATCAAAATCTCGATCCCTGGAAGATGACTGTGGTTTGTCGGATATTTTCTGATCTGAAGCGCTTTCGGTCATTTATCCGCCTACGCCAGCTTCAGCATCGTTCATGATACACCATAATGGCTTACTCCGTATTGGCGTTAGCCGTCGTCATTAAGTATGTTGCCAATGAGGCAACCATATATGTCACGTTCCTATCTATATATCTTTTTTCCTACGCTCTCTACTTCTTCCAGCTCAACAAGGTCTATCCTCGTGGTTCCTCCTTCGACGATCATTGCAGCACACGACTCCAGGATTCTTTTGTCTCTGCGGAACGATGATCATCCGGCCTCATTATTATTTGGTTCTCGTGAACATCTCCGAACATAACTTCGGCGTAGCAGGTCGACACTTGCCCTCGGTGCACCATTTGACTCCATGACCCGTGATAGTACTGGCTTGCCACATGCAACGAGAGCGAAGCATCGCATTCTTTTTGTCTCCTCGTGAACGATACAAAAGCCAGTAATCTCATTGGAATGCCCTATTCGACCTCACACAACTTCCACGTCCACATTTGACACGTGCCATCGTCATGGTTGCATTTACCATCCTCGCTGGGGGTTATGATGTGTTCGTCGCGACATATATATTCAATTCATCGTGTTCGTCGCTGTCCCTCGTGAGCACATCTCCGACTGGTCCCTCTCCTTCGTGGATTACTTTACATCCTACCAACAAAAGCATCCTCTAGTGAGCTCAGTAGCTCTGACTTATTTCAGCCGGTGAAACTCACAGGTGACAACGTTAATAGTGCCGTTAATGAGGTATCAGCTGGTGCGCTTCAATCGTTCGCCATAAACCCTACTGGTGCTCTGTCGCCTGCCATCGACACTGTTAGCTCAGGAGGTGATGGACCAGCATTCGCCACGGCTCTTTCTACTGACGCCGTTGCCATCTTTAACTATAATTCTGGCAATGGTCGCATCATAGCTACGAATCCAACCGATGCGACAGCATTCAGGGATACTGCACCTGTGATAAGCTTCCCTCAACCAACTCCGCCCAATGTTTCCCATCCACATATGGCTTTACAACATGAAACAGAGGTGCTCGTTCCGGATTTGGTACGTTTAACTTTATCCACAGCATGGCCAATATGACTGAAGAGTCTCCATCAGGGTGGTGACAAAATATGGCGTCTCGCACCTATTTCAGGCAACTATGAGATACAAGGTTTTGTTCCTCAGCCCGAAGGTAGTGGCCCTCGTCATATTGTTATTTCCAGCAAGTGCTCTCATAGTTGTCATTAACGCGACACTTCTGAAATCACTCTAGATAATCGTCTCTTTACGCTCCATGAACTTGCCTCTACCCTCACTGTGCAGCGCATTCCTTCCGAGCCGAATGGCACCGCTCCTATCATTGCCTCAGCATCCATCATTCCCCCTGATCCACCAGCAGGAGCAGCTTTCGCTGCCGGCGAAATTCTGATCCCAAAACCCACTAGAGAATTTTCGGTGCCGTACATCTACGTATCCAACAGAAACACAGGCGTTCAAGACCCTCGCGGCGACGCTATTGCCATTTTTGAGCATGTTTATGCGGATACACCCAAGGAAGGGCTGAGGCTCGTGAGGCACGTATACACTGGCCTTGACCAGCCACGGGGAATGGAGTTTGGACCCGAGGACGGGAGAGGTGGAGAGGCATTCTTGGCCGTGGCAGGCGTTGCTGGGAACGGTGGTGTGAAAATATTTAAACGTACCGAAGGAGGGAAGAATCTGGAGCTTGTGGCAACTAATTTGGAGATTCCGACGAGATCGACGTTTGTATGGCTTTAGTGTACCATGTATAATTGTTCTACTCCGATATTCACGTTCAACAGACTTTTGTCAGGCTAGTGGAGTCGACGCGTTTCTTGGGTCCTGTTTTGAAGTTCAGTAGTGTCCTTTCAAGGTCACACTCCGACTCCGGCTTTAATTTGCCGTGCATGTCCGGGACCGCCCCCCAGCGTATACCCATCTTTCACAACACGGTCTTATGTCCCGTACCATTCGTTATTCAAGCCATTCTCGGACTGTCTCTTTGTCACTTCACCGGAAATGTGATATTCTGCGCCATCTGTCCGTCGTCTATCTTCAAGTAGACCAAAAAACACGCCGACCGGTCGAATCGAAGTTCGATCCTGGCTTACTTGAACTTATCTCTGCTCGAACTTCCACAACGCTATAATTGCTCATCGTCCACTTTTGCGAAACCTTCTCAAAGGCTTCTTCTAATAGCCTGATATAGTTGTGCTTGTTCGAATAGATTGATGTTAGGGCAACGAGGTATAAAGCCTGTCGATACTAGTCATTCAACGCCCTTCACGGATCATCCCGACTCGCGAGATGTCTCTGGCACCATGCCAACACTGTAAATTTTTGGCAATTTGAATATTCAACGTTCTGGAAGGAAAATTGATGTTCATTTTAGTGTTCGTCTCAGGTCCAAAGCCTTCATAGTACTTTTTTCGACCCTCTCAATATGGTTACGTCCACTCTCACATTCGAGGGCCTCCATTACTTACTGTCAAAGTGGCTTTAGGATGGGAAGTTCTAGCTGCTTCTGGCGTTCTTTCGCATATATATTCAGCTCGAGAGCCACCCCTCTCCAAGCGTCTTCCAGTGACCGTTTTCACTACACCTCAGGCAATGCTTTTTCGCTTTCCTGCGGCTGCCGCTCTCCCCGTTGCCTTGTTTAGCGGCCAGGTGGTGGCAATCATCTGTGCCGTCTGTCCCTCCTCGATCGTTTACGATGGGCTTACCAGAACACTCACTCTGACAAGATACAATTCCAGTTTTGGTACCGTGCAGTGCAAGTGGGTAGCCTTTACCTGCTAGACCAGGAGAACCCATGTTAAAATTGCTTTTAGCTTCGACTCACCCCCTATCCCGGGCTTCTCTCCTGGTTGCCTGTACCGAGTGAGAAACTGCATATCATTCTCCAGGATGACAAGGCTAAACAAGCGTCATGATAGAATCTCGATGGTTCACTATACTTCACCAACACTGGTGGCGCGTGCCCCGCTACTACCACCTTGGTGAACAAGCCGACGTCTTCAACCTGTTAGGTTCGACGGTATATTGCTATTGGTCTCGAATCCACGTCTGTGTAGAAACAATCACCTGACAGTTGTTGAAACTTGGAGTGATCTTTGTAACATCACAGCAATGCAACAAACTCTTCCAATCTTTGCTCGTCTTAGGCTTTTGGTTTTGATGCTTCTCGGTTATCCGACTTCTCCAGAGATGACAGTTTGTTTAATCTAGATTCATTCTCGTTCCATCTCCTACGGCCTTTCAGCCGTTTTTGACTCAGCCTTTATGCCACCTTTATATCAGAAGTTCCAGAGACTTCACAAAGTCAACGCAGAGCATGTTATGACCTCTCCCCCACACACCATCGTACAGGGGCTCGTCACTTCTCATGTTGAGCTTTGTTGCGCAGATACTCAATCGGCAATAGTTTCTCTTTGACATAGCCAATCAAGTCTTATGAGTCATTTAGCCTATGCCACATATGTTACATTAGACAAATTTCGTGATCCTGGGTGGTCTGAGGCTCTTGAGGCCCATGTGAGATTTTCAATGGACTGTTTTGAAAGGCTGCTCGAATATTGTCATCATCCAAGTCTCTATTTCTAACTTTACCTTCTAGAATCATCGCGAAACTTTAAGTAGTACTGCCATTTGCAGGGAAAGGTTAGAGCCCTGGGCCTGCATCTGATCTTGAATCTTGAGTCCATTTTTGTCAAGTTGACAACGTAGATAAGGTGCGGTTTCAACTGGATGAGATGTAGAAAGTTACCAGACTCCCAATCCCGAGCACAATATTAAGGCAGGAAGAGGAAGAATAACACGAACGTCCGTCATCACCTGCAGGATGGATGTGGTTACAAAATATTGCAATATTGAAATTACTAGTAGCCTATAAAATGACGTTTCGTGATGTGAGAACTTCGTGGTTTGTAGGATTAAAATGGCACCAGGCATGGAATTCATCAGAAATTCCAATGAAGATCATCTTGTGTGATTTTGGGTTCCAATTCAGATAGATTGGCACCTTCATGGGGAGTACCAAGCATTGAGTACCCCATTCCTGGAGCCATGTGGACATCAGGCTTACAGGAAGTGGCACGGCTAGGTAGTTTGCTCAGTCACACTTTGAGGAAATAACTATATTTGATACCCATAGCATACGAGGTTGTGCTTATTAAGTAGGCCTATGGGAATGTCAAACTCAAAATCGCCCGATTCGTCACTGGACATTCTGGTGTCAGCAAACCAAGGGGTGATATAGACAAGTTGAGGGATTTAGGGTTAGAATATCACAGATGTAGGAAGTGAAGGAGTTGAATGTGGCAAGCCTGACTTTTATAGATTACATAGTGCAACTTTTGTTAATGATGATGATAGCCAACGATTCTTCGTTGCCTGCGACGAAGTGCTATCAATTCAAGTACGCAGACAAAAAAGGATAAATAGACTCGATCGTCATGATTTAGGATGTGCGAGACAAAAGAACCCTTTCTTCATACTAAACAGACTCGGATTTGATGTGTTCCAGTAAACAATATTGAAGAGGATACACAAGCCCAGTTCAAGACTAGATTAAGATCTATTCTAGATGTCCTCCGAGCTTCAACATTGTTTCAGAATAAAGTGGAAACAAGGAATGGAGAAGCCAGCCATGAATTCGAATGTGTGGCCGCTACGAGACCAAACGCGTCGTACAACATCCAGTAATGAGTATATTAGTAGTCGGGACTGCCTGCATTTCCAGCCTGAGGTAGATCTAGGTAGATTATCAGGCAACGGCACAAGTATTCGAGCATGTGCGTGAAGAGTGATGTCTACAGACAAGATCTTAAGTGGGTATTGGAGGTATATACTTGATGGGCGTTCTGATCCACCCATCCACATTTCGATTGTTCGAACTCCGGGCGGAGTTATGTCGACGTCGAGGCTCTTTGAAATTGTTCCATTCCTAATCCCGGCATGAAATAAAGGCAAGACAGAGAGATCAAACTTCAAAGGTGCACTCGTTCTTTCTTCGCGTAGTATCCCAGGTCTCTCGAATACACCGCTCGCGATATGGGCAACGGCAGCGTGATCATTACGCTGACAGTGGCTGTGAGCACTGCCCAACGATCGAAACTCTCCTTATTCGTCCACAATTTCCCTCGCGCCTTGAACTACACGTTTCTAATTCTCCCTTGCTGAGCAGCTTCTTGACGCTATCAAGTCTTGACAATCAATTCTTTTCTCGGAAATGGCTTCCCCGACTGCGTCCACGTCGTTCACTCCTGATGAGGCCCTTGACCTCCTATTCTCCACCAACCTCATTTCGCTCGAGGTTAAGAACGCTCTGCATCCTGACGTCCATGTACGTACTCTGTGTCTCCTCTCTTACAGCGAGTCGTCCTTCAATTGCTTTCTTTTTTCCTACGTCTCGCAGATTCGCCCTCTCGCTTCAACTGACTACCGTCGCGGTCACCTGCGAGTGCTCTCCGTGCTCACCGCAGCGCCTGACACAGGCGAAGAGGCCTGGCGTGCTCAGTTCAACTTCCTGCGCAATTCAGGACGGACATACTATACCATTGTCATTGTTGACAAGGCGTCAGATCAAATTGTCGGGGTAGGCACCGTATTCCTTGAGCGGAAGTTCCAGCGCGGGATAAGCTGTGTTGGGCACATTGAGGACATTGCGGTTGATGAGAGGCAACAAGGGAAGAAGTTAGGATTGAGGATCATTCAAGCGTTGACCTCTATCAGCGAGAATAGTGGGGCTTATAAGACGATTTTGAACTGCAGCGACAAGAACATACGTGAGTTTTTGAGTTGACCCCATTGCTCGGTTGCAATTGACGGATTCCTCCTTCAGCCTTCTATAAGAAGTGCGGATACGAGGAAAAGGAGAATGAAATGGTATATCATATCCTTCCAACATCCAGAGTTTTTTTTGACGATTTTCACAGGCTCGCTATACTCCTGTGCACTCACATTCCCCAAAACTCTAAATGTTATCTTCCAATTTGAACCGGACTCTGTACAATACCTCAACAGCTTGGACCTTCTCACATTCACAGCACGATTTATAGACAGGACTTTTTATAGCGAAACCTACACAGTTTAGGATTTCTGTGTCAATAATGCAAATCACCCTATCATTCTTCTTGGCCATATGTAACGCTGTAAGCGCGATCGAAACAAGTTGGCTAATTATGAGGGCCCCGGGGGTAGCTGACCAGCTCTAGGTGAAATTGGGAACCACCTCGTCTTACCCTGACTCTCGAGAACAATTCGAGATACTCGTAAGGCGGTGAGATTCCGTGTCCTAATACTCTATGAAACAATAGCCAGTAGGATGATAGTCCAATCCAAACAACGGCCGCTAGTCCGCCTTGTTGTCCGGGTTAATCATGATCATCTTCGTCACATGTAGATTGTCAATAAGAGCCTGCCACTCGACGCGGGCCCAGATTGACTGGGCGAAGAAATTGCTTGGACCGTGTACATTAGCCGGCAAGAGGACATAGACAGTACCCGAAGAAGGAGGGCAGTTACCGACACCCTATGCCAGGGCAACCCTTAAGTGGAGATCCAGATGACCGACGCCGTAGCCCGAGCTTGAAAAATCTGCAATTATATTGCGCATTTAGCAACACCTTCACGAGGCAAAGTGCGTTTTTGGTCTGCTGATGGAGAATCCATCAGCTCTTCCAATGGGCCCTCCTCCGCCCCGATTTTCTGCATTGCACCCAGGCCGACTCTTTTATTGTCGTAATTGAACACTTCCACGCGTTCAAAGTCCCGGGCAGAAAATCCCAAAGCTTTATATATGATTTACGACTTACGAGGCGAATGGGAATTAACCAGCGGAGCGTCTTAAGGCGGAGCATGCCTCGGAAAGAAGACTGAGGATCATAATGTATAGTGAGGATTCCTGAAGGGGTTACTGAAGTTCGGTGACGTTACCTAATGTTCGAACCGGAGAGGTAAAGATGTCCTCAGAAATGATTTCAAGTACACGAAGTCTTTGAGCCAGGTCGGAACGAGAGGCAGGTAGACGCCATAGCTTAGCTCGTCTAAGATCACACCGTAGATAGCAAAATTGAGAAGGATGATGAGCGTGCAAAGGAGTTTGGAGGTGTGGGCGAGTACAAGGAGGTTAGAAGGTTTGTTAACCCGGAGACAGATAGCCTCCCAAATTTCGATAGAAACCAAGTGTGTCATTCAAAGAGTACGTGTACACAGTTATTGCTCGGGTCAGAGCGGCCATTTCGGTGTTGACTGATGGACAGCCTCTAACGCAATGGTACTGATGCGATTTCATTTACATTCAAATTTCAAGATGATTATCAACACTTGAGAGTGTGGATCTAAGCCCAAACATATACGAGTCACGTACAAAATTTATGGGATTTTCAAACTTTTGATGAGCATTGAGCTAGAGTAAAACGATGTGATTCCGACTATTGATGCATCTTGCTTGGACTGACCAGTGCTCGCGGACGACCTTTAACTTGTTCATAGTAGATCTGTTGTCATCTTTGATTGTGGATCTGAGGCAAGAGAGTCGGCGTGACAAGCGCTGCGGGTCACACCGTGGGGAAAACATTGCCATCGCAAGTCCGACGTCAGCAAGCAGCCTTGTTGCCAACGTTCATATCCTCTTCCTCTTCCTCATCGTTTGACACGGTGAGCTTATTGTAGTTTGATGTTAGACGACTAACCTGTACTGACCCTTTGATTTGGCTCCAGAACTACGCGCTTCTATCATGTTCGTCCATGGTCTATGAATCATAATCCAGTACACTACTTACTCACCATACAGGTCTGAACCTTATGACCCATATGTTCCTCGTAACGGCGCTTCACCAAATCCTGCTGGCTCCAGCTCTGGAAACTCAAAAACCGCGGCTATCCAACAACAGATCGATGATACTGTTGGAATAATGAGGGAGAACATCACAAAGGTGGCGGAACGAGGAGAGAGACTGGATTCGCTACAGGATAAGACAGGTGTGTATCTTGCCATGACATTTGTCCTTGAGGCGGCCAGGTGCCACCAGGCTGCGATTTGAGCCTGTTTCTGATTCACTTTTGCCTCTTACTATAGACAACCTTGCCGTTTCTGCACAAGGGTTCCGTCGTGGTGCAAATCGAGTGCGCAAGGTCCGTGTCCTCATTTGATTCGTTTATGAACCAATCGAATCTTATTTATCTCCTTGTGTAGAATATGTGGTACGTTCATCCATGTGAATCTTCCTGTGGGTCATGATGTAATGTTTTCGTTGTCATCCAGGTGGAAGGACATGAAGGTACGTCACTCTTTTCATTATGTACGTTCTGTTCTTCATTATGAATGGTTGTCTAGATGCGCATTATCATCGGTGTCGCCATTGCGGTTATCATCGTCATCATAGTGGTCTCAATTGTCAAGGCGACAGGCAAATAGTTGCCTGTTCTCGTCTTTCTCCTACTACTCCCTTAACCCCTTCCCGTTGTGGTACCGCGTACATCTATGGAGGCCACCGTTCCTGATTTCCTTGTCGCCCTTTTGTGTGTAACACTATCCTCTGCCACGTACTGATTGTTACGCAACTACGCGGAGTTTTGGACTTTTCCTCCTTAATTATCTTGTTTTCTATTTTCGCTCTTGTACTCTGTGTCCCGCTTGAATTGGAGCCATGCTCGTGAAAGTGTATAGAAGCAGGGTATTGCCTGTCTCGAATACGGTCCATTAACGAAGATTCCTGAAATATGTCCCCTCTATTTTCATCTATCATCTTCACCTTGAATGAAATCTTGCGTGAGCTGCATACCTTGTCACGCTGTGGCGTGAATGGCTGACTTCAAGTTGAACATCCAATGGCTTCCTATGGGGGAATCTGATCATTGTTCGTTCTTAAGGCATAAAGTAATCGTCAATTCAGATTGTGCAACGCGTCTTTGCTAGCTCCTGCTTTCGCTTCATATTTCTTCAAGAGTGTCGAAATGATATCCGGTTGGTGAGATATCGATCATGGGGATGGCCAGGCTTGGAGGGTTCGCGCTAAACTGGTTCGATACTACCACTGAGAGCTCGTTTTCGATTTGTCTCTGCGCCTTGCCTTCAGCGTTCCTGCTCATCTGGACTTGGACAATCATCAAAGTGGGCATGATAGCCTGTAGAGTAACGTGATTACAGAGAAGAATTAAGGAACACGACACCGCACTTACCACCACGCGAAACACAATGAGGAGGAAAATGATCTAAATTTAGATGAGCAAGACGATCTATCGAATACAGAGACATACTTCGTAGTTACTGGAGAGTGGGATGACAGCAACAATAAGAACAGAAATCGGGTAGATAGCGCCACTTTCAAGACTGTTGAATATTTATCAGGTTACCCTTCGTGAAGATCAAATCAAGCTAGCGCACATGATGGCAACGGCAGTGCGATATCTCTTCGTTTGTCGGTTGTCACCTAGATGGGGACCAACAGTACGCGCCACCCACCAAATACGACCCGCTCAAGACAGAAGATCAGCCATATCCAGAGCTTCAATAGCGAACAAAAGATCCACCTGTCGCGAGAGTCATGACAACATTAAACGCGAAGACACTCCAAAAGAATATATGAGTGAAGGTGCCCGCTAATGAGAAAATAGAGATTTTCATGCTGGAATAACCCCATACTGTTGAATAGATTAAGCATTTAGTGTGTCCCTTCAACGAGATGCGAAAAAACGAACTGGAGTCTGCCACTAGAGCTGTGCCAGCTGAGATTAGGATGACTTTTCGGTTATTCCAAACCTTGTAACAACGATATGTCTAGAGATCAAGATAAATGTGCATATGGACTCATCACGGCTTGTGGCTTGTGGATCTACGCACGAGAATTGCGTCAGCAATAAGACTGGTGCGAAAGGAGGGTCAGATCAAACAGTGAATTGTAAAGCTAGCGAAGACATAGCTGACTTGTTAGAGACATATAGATATCCCTTCAAGTATGAATCATGAATGACCTTGCGCACGTCCATCTGAAGTTTGAGAGCCGCAGGTAAGTCATGAAGGGCCCAGCGATAGGATACGACTATTTCTGCGACAGATATCACAAACATGACGATACTAGACAGAAGTACAATAGTAGAGGCGGGATTGCGCCGTGTGACAAGCAAATAGAAGCAGATACAGAATAGAACGAACTGAACGCCTGGTGAAAAAGGAATGTCAGCTTTTGAGGTAGTTATCTGAAGGTGCAGCACTTCACCGAATAAGAGGGACTCCACCTGTAGATGTCAGAAAGAGACCATACCAGCGAAGATAATCAGACGTTATCGGTAACTAGAAATATAGCTGACAACGCACCAGGAGCCCCCCAAAAACATATGGAGCTTTGTCCAACAAGAGGTCTAATAGTGGAGGTATTTCGGCCATGTCGCGCCGATTGTCGAGATGTTTCTTTAGTAGTTGCTGGCAGAGGACGAGCAACAGAAGGACGAACAGAAATCAGTCTGCTGATATGGCCGGCCTATGTAAAGCGGAATCTTTCGGGCGCTACCTTACGTTCCTGGGCGCTGACGTAGATAAGTATGCATTAGGTTGTATGACTGGTTCAATGATTATTATTTGCCTTAAATGAGGGGTTGCGCACGATCCCATGGCATCTACTGCCTAGTACTTAGGCCTCACAGACTGACGACATTATTCGGGTCATGACTTGACAGATGATATCCTTAGCTGCGGCTTCAAGCATTTGCGTTGATTTTTGGCCAGGGATCTTCAAACCTACATATTACGGACGAAATGACGTCATTAGAAAAGAATCGCAACAATTCGTACACCGACGCTGATTTTGCAAACCATGCGATGTACAATATACGCGATTAATAGGCGATACCGATGCCATGGACAGCTGACACGTCCAGTTGGCGGCTTGATCCTAAGGATACCGAGTAAAGGCAGTCTGGCAGGCCTGAGGTAAGTAATCATGATCGGTGCTCATTTTCTGACTTTGGCCTGTCAGTTCTGCTCACTAAGTCATTGAAGCTTTAGGCTGCTTTTAGTATTGCACATGTGTGACGGGGGAAATGATCAGGACAAGTAACTGCTCCTTGCCAGCGGTTCGGGATCTACCACTTGCAATGGTCGATTAAGATAATCTACTAAAATAATGATGCATCACGTGGTCACAATGAGATAATCCGAGCGTGTGCAAGCAAAGGTGGCAAAAAAGCTTAAGGCCCTACACTTTGAAGGCCTTTATTTCAATTACGAGACTCATAAGAATCTGAAAGTGTTTGAAAGTCTCTCACTACTAGTGTACCCTTCTAAGATGATACAGCTAAGATAGCTTGCAATTCCTTTCTGATATCTTAAGTTTATTCGTCGTATTTGCTCCTTACCCTCGTCGCAACCTTCTTCTTGGGGCACTGCCTTCCAGTCCACTTCTCGAATTGAGCATATCCCTGTTTCAAGAGAACTTCAAGCCCAGGGACTGTTTTCCAGTTCTCTCCAGCCTCCGCTGCAAGCTTCAGTAATGGCGTCTCTTTGGGCTTGTACGCCATGTCGACCACAACAGCAGGTCCATTACGGTACTCGAAAAGTTTGCTCGAAAGTGGGAAGATATTATTACCAGCAGCTGATGTTTGGGCGGTCGCCGGAACTGTCGAGACGATGACGGATGGCGATGCTGCGCCAGCCGGCCATTGTTCAACGGCAGTTAATACTTCAATGCGAGCGCTAGGCAAGGCTGCTGCCAATTCTCGCGCTTTATCAGTCGTGCGGTTGTGCAAATAAATAGTCTTGGCATTAAGAGATTGCAAGGCATAGATGGCCGCACGTGAAGTACCGCCAGCTCCAATGACGAGAGCAATGTCGATGTCGGTAACATACTCACTGATGCTGTCACGGATACCAAGCCAGTCGGTGTTATCACCAAGCACCTTCCAGGTGTTTCCGCTAAGAGACGTAGCCCGGGGAATGATAGTGTTGACAGCGCCGATGGCTTCTGCAGCAGGCGAGAGTTCATCAAGGAGAGGTATCACGTCAAGTTTGTGAGGGATCGTGACGGAGGCACCTCCGAAGTCAGGAGAGGCAATGGCTGCTTTGATCTCTGCTCCGACATCAGCGGTCTCAAGGAGCTCGTACTTGTGCGGGAGCCCTAAGATCTCGAAACCGGTATTATGGAGCGTTGGAGACATAGAGTGGGCGATCGGCGTTCCAAACAGATAGAATCGTCGAGCGGGGGAAAGACCAAGTAGGTGAAGTGCCTCTTGTATTTGCTTGAACGACAGTTGGCCTGGGGCAGCCTTGATAGGAAGGAGCGGATGGGTGATCGGACTGAAGGTCGAATTAAGTATCCGCGACATCTGGCCCTCCACACCCATATTCAAAGCGATGATGGGCTTGGATGAAGGCAAAGAGGTCACTTTGGCGACGAAGTCGTATAACTGGAAGTTGTCCTGTACCGTGTTAGCCTTTCCAACGATTTTAATGATGTCGCCGAATCGGTTCGCCAACTCGTACTGCTCCTTGACTGTAGGGCCGTTCCATTTCAGCTTTCCACTCCAATCATGGAAAGAAGCGATGATCTTGGAGGAGCCTCTGTACGAAACCAATTCTCGAATGAACTTCTCGGGCAAAGTAACCTCCACATCGATGTATTCCACACCTAATCTCAGCGCCAGCTTGAGAAGGTCAAAGGCAGCCTCAGAAGCTTTGTCAGGGAAGGCACCACCTTGCGAAGCAGAGCGAACGGTAAAGACAATAGGGAGCGACGAGACACGACGGAGCGCCGCAACTTGATCCGCGACGAACGTCTTGGAGGGTATAATCTCTGTTTTGCCATAATCCTCGACAGAGCGAAGGAGATCTACGCGCAGTTCGAGGGCATCTGCACCTTCAGATATTTCATCGATAACAGAGAACGCTTGAGTGACGTCAGAGTATGTGAGGGAGAGGAAGTATGAGCGGAGTCCAGAAGCCACATTCGGAGCTAAGTTGGGCTGTTGTCCAGTAATATGCTTGAAGAAACGAGCGATGTCCTCTCTGGTTCCCTTCTCGTTCGCGTAAGTGCCTTGTCCGAAGTGGTTGACGAAATCGTGGCTAGAGCATTCGGCGAACCAAGGCTCGCGGCGCCGGAAGACATCCTCAATAGCCTCCCCGTAGGCTGGTCGCGCGGTTTCCTCAAGCAGGTACTTAACGACCTCATTTAAGGACCTCGAGAGGTGAACCACGGGCCCAGATTTCGTCGCGTATTCCTTGATTAGATCCCGAGCTTCTGGCGTCTCAACGATGCCACCGCCTAGGCTGATGACGTGGTTCATTGGCTTCTCCTTGAGGAGCTCTTTCAATATTTCGGTCTCGGTGGCACGGAACGCAGGCCATCCCTTCTCATGAACATATTCCCGGACATCAACGTTCAGCTTCTCTTCGAAGTAGACATCCGCATCGACCCAGGCAAAGGAGAGAGCGGCGGCAGCAGCTCTACCGACGTACGTCTTTCCAGACCCACGCATGCCAATCAATACCACGGACGCAGAGGAATTGTGGGTGTGGGTACCACTAGCGGAAGCTTTTTGGGCGATGCTTGCCAGATCAACGCCTTCGACTTTGATACCGATCTGGAATCAAATAGGTTGAAACTCCTCATAAGCATTAGCCTTTACTGACCTTGTTTTCAAGATCGTCCCACCAATTGGGCCATGTCTTCTCCACGCATCTCTTCTCCTCGATGGTCGTGTCTTCAATCACCGTACTTAACACGCTAAACGCCATCGCGACTCGGTGGTCATCGTAGCAATGAACACTAGCTCCTCGTCTAAGTTCCTTGTAAGACTTGCCGATGATCTCCAAACCATCATCGAGCTCAATTGTCTCCACCCCAAATTTAGCTATATGTGTTCAATTAGTCCAAGAAAGCACCTTGCGAAGGGCACAAAAACATACCGAGCTGATCCATCATAGCCCTAATACGATTGCACTCCTTAACTCGTTGATTCGCGATACCCAGTATCCTCGTCTTTCCATTAGCAACCGCAGCCAGTGCTGTTGCAGTCAAGAACGCATCCGTCATCACCTCCATATCGACCTCCTCAATAGCCTTGAGCTGACCCACGGGTGGCCCACGCACAGTTGTCGAAGACGGGGTCTGCGTAACAGAACATCCCATGCGCTGCAACACCTCAATCGCGAAGCGAGCATCTCCCTGGAGCGATGCAGATCCAATGTTATCGATAGTGCACGTCGTTCCCGTGATCGCAGCTATAGCAAGCGGGTACGTCGCGCTGCTCGCGTCCGACTCAATGTTGTATACCCCAGGGTTGACGTACGTGCCTTTGGGGATATCGTACACATCGAGTTTAGCACCCGTGTTAGAGTCTACGCGACGTGTGACGGCGATGCCGAACTCGAGCATCATGGCGATGGTCATGTCGATGTAGGGCTGGGAGATGACTTGTCCACCGATGAGTTCAAGCGTGACAGGTTCATTGGCGTACGGCGCGCAGAGAAGGATGGAGGACACGTATTGACTGGAGACACTGGCAGCGAGCTGGATGTGACCGCCTCGCAGGCCGTTAGGGGCAATGGAGAGAGGAAGACATCCTTCTGATTCCATGAAGTCGATGGAACTTCCGTTGGCCTTGAGAGCGGTAACGAGAGGTCCGATAGGTCGCTGCTTCATACGAGCGTTACCAGTGATGATGGTGGTAGGAGCGTCATCGTTGGGAGAGGATTGGACGAGAGTACAGACTGTAGTGAGGAAACGGGCAGCAGTACCAGCATTTCCGAGATAGATTTCTTTGCCTTTGGATGGCACCGAAAGCGATCCTTTGCCTCCTTTGACGACGAGGGTTTCACCTTCATCCTCCCATTCAAAAGAAGCACCCTGGAAATCATTCAGTAAAGAGTCGACAATTGGAAACAAAGTCTGACCTTGAGCTCGAGAAGAGCCGCCATCATGACTTGTGTGTCGTCAGAATGAAGAAGATTCTTTAGTCTACATGTACCATCGCCAAGGGCCGCGAGAACCAAGGCACGATTCGAGATACTCTTAGATCCCGGGGTAGCCATTGTAACGGGATTGTTCTTAGGTATTGAAGGAACGACCTTGGCGGCCTCCGATAAAGTTTTCGCAATAACAGAATCGGGCACAATGGTCGCCTTTTGCTCGTACGTAGCTCCAATCCTAGAAAGAATGACAATCTTTTTCGAAGGCCCACTGTTCTTCTTATCAACCCTCATAATGTCAAGGAGGCGATCAACAGCGAGCAATTTAGCAGCCGGAAGGCTCGCGATCCTTGGATCTGAAAGGGTGATCGGGAGATTATAGGATTTAAGGCATCTTGCCAGGCGCCCAACACCGACTTGGCCCAGAATTCCCATCTGTCTCGAAAGCTCGGCCTCGAGAATCATACCGACGCTTACACACTCGCCATGAAGCATTGTTGGTGTCAGTACAGCTTCAATAGCATGACCGATGGTGTGACCAAAGTTGACAAGGTTGCGAAGCCCGGTTTCGCGTTCATCGATGGTGACAATATGGGCTTTGACAGAGATGGAGCCGACGATAACGGATAGCAGGAGCTCTTGAGCTGTTGAACGAGTAGCTCTAGTTCGACCAGCAAAGTTCGCAGAGGGTGTTTGGATAGCGGCGAATATTTCGGCCGAATTAGATTCTAATGAGCCGAATTCGGTCTCGTTCCAAATCGCAGCAGTCTGTTCCATGAGATCGGACTAACACATATTATATTGTAAAGTTGCGCATACCTTGACCACCTCTGCCATTCCGCTCGAGAATTCCCGAGGCGGAAGTGTTTCGAGAAAAGCAGCATCAATGAAGATGTATTCAGGTTGCCAGAAGGCACCGATAAGATTCTTTCCAAGGGGTGTATCGATCGCGGTTTTTCCACCAACACTAGAGTCTACCATTGCGAGGAGTGTAGTTGGAATCTGAACGAAACGGACACCGCGCATGCTTGAGGAATTCGTTCTTCAAGATCGCGAAAATGTAGATATAAGTCGACAGCTTACAATGTCGCCGCAACAAAGCCAATTAGATCGCCAATGACGCCGCCACCGAGCGCCAGAACCACGGTATCTCTCGTGCACCGATTGAGGAGTAAGAAGTCCTCAACGTCCGCCTTGCCTTCACGGCTCTTGGACGTTTCTCCAGGTGGAATCACATAACTAAGAAATCTCGGCTTCGCCCCGGACAGCTTCTCCAAGGCGGTCTCAAATTCTTGCTTGAACGATTTGAGGTGGAAGTTGGCGACATTGGTGTCGGTAATGAGGACATACGTAGACGACGCAAGAGTGGTGATAACAGTTTGGACGATGTATGGAATGAGGTGGAATCCACAATGAATGGACTCCTTGCCCAGAATCGAGACCTTCAACACGTCCGTCGCGGCCATGGGGGAAGTAGTAGGAGATGTCAGGCAACCTATTTTTTGTCCAGAGTTTGTACATTTCCATAACGGTCACGTGGAATCTAATCAGCGAGAATCTATCTCCGTGGGCGGCTAACCCGGCATAACCTGTCCCTGACTCGGGCTTTGATGAGCTCTCAACCTGAGTCTTGAATTGAAGGACGAGCCGCAATCACTAAAACAAAGGACTTTTTGAGATAGGATTCTAGAATTTAAGCTGTTCCCTTCAATACCCTTTCAGACCGGCGGTCCTTTCTCTTGCATCTTACTCTGTAAGGTGATCTACCCTTTTGCTCTACGTTTCAAAGGCAGACTGAAGTAAATGAGTGACTGGCCCGAGGTTCTCTATCGTTTAAGAATCGCAGAGCAGAGGTGAGCTGTCAACGTGTCAATTTCTGCCTGTTTCGCGCCGAGATCAATATCCTTGACAAGATCAATACCAACATCTACTCCGTAGGGCGTTTGGATATCAACGTCCAACGCCCGACTCTCCGGAACAAGTTCGTCTTGCAGATGTCACAAAAGGCTACAGCTACACGAGTTGAGAACGGAAATAGGGCTTACTACGGTCTGCAACACGTATAAATACGACGGGGGTATCTATCGGAAAGTGATATGATCCATGACGGAAAAATACAAGGCCGAAACCATAAGTTATACCGTGTCTGGATGGTGTATGTATGTATATAAGGATGGATAATCAATAGAATATCGTTTGTCCTCGAATAAACAAGAAAACCTGCCGTACGAGAAGTTGATGTAGTTACGACAAGTGTGCTGTCCCTTGCCAGCCGGATCATCACTCTTCCTCGTCCTCATCCTCCTCTTGTATGGGTTGTCTGAAGGCCGGTCCAGACCGGCTTGCGGGGAGCTGTCGTCTCCCCCCTCTTGTCTCCGTTTCATACAGATTATCTGCTGGCAAGGGAGACACTCGTTCCGCTGGCGAGTGATGGCCAGCCTTCTGCCTCGCAGTCCCCGCCCCGCCCCCGGATGAGGAGCTCCGACTATGTTGAGTATTCGTCGAAATTTTCGCTGGCCAGTGTCCCCGGGGAGGGAGTGACAGCATCATCATCGGTGGTGGTGGGTCCGTGTGCGCCGTTGAAGACGACGTCGACATCGACGATATACCCAATTGTCCCAACCCGCCTGCAAAAGATACATCATCATCCTCATCCACCCACTCGTCATCATCACCTGGGCTGGTCGACGTCCGCCCTGAGAACACATCACGGAACGATGTGGGCTCGGACGCGGGTGAGATTGCAATAACCTCGATTGGGAGGTGCGCCGTGCGTGATTGCCATCCCGGCGGCTCAAGACCCCATGCCTTCTTCCAGCTTGAACGTCCAGGGCTCATGAAGGGCCCTTGACGCTTCTGCGCGATAAAAGTGGAGTTGCTTGAGCTCGAAGGCCGGCGGTGTTCTTCCGAAGAGCATCGAGAACGTGACTTGTATGGTGATGCTGGACGAGGACCTTCATTCTCGGAGAGTTCGTAGAATGATGCGGGACGTGAGGAAGTAGGAGAACACACGGAGGAGGTGGCAGAGTTTGACCGCACGTGTGTAGGCCTCGCTGATGATTGGCGTACAACTCGGGTAGTTGACGACCCCGATCCCATTCTTCGGTGATACCTTCGCATAGGAGATGCAGTGCGCAGATGATTTGATCCTGCTGAACTTTGCGATGGAGACTTTCTATGACTACGATGCTGCATCGAGAAACTCCGGATCGATGAAGGCCGAGAAGGATGCTCCCCTCGCTCTGAGTTTGGTGTATGACTGCCGAATGAAAGTCTGTTGGGAACCTGAGGAGAATCCATCACAACCATCTGTACGGATGTACCCGAGGAACGTCGGGAGTTGACACTACTGGATCGACGTGACGAGGCAGAGGGTCGCTGCCTATGGCCAGGACCACTGAAAGGACTGCTGTTTGACCCTCTCCGCTTTGCCCCACCGGCATTGAACGACTGAGTGGGGTTCGAATGAGGCCGTGTATAAGCCATATGTGAGTTTCCACCGCCTGCGGTTTCCTTGCGTTTCCCTTTCCTATCTTCATGGAACCAAAGCCTGAACGCCGTCAAGATGTTAGCTCGGTTGCGCTGAGGCGCACTTGAAGTCTTCGAGTTGGAGCCTTCCGAAAAGTTCGGTGTTGACATCGACTGAGGGAATCCATCTCCCGGGGTGTTTGAAGGTGTTTGAGGGATGCTCAGACTATGGGATGGACCTCCGTTGGCATCAGCGAGCACCCATGGTGAGCCAATCTGAGGCAGTTGCCGGTGATCGGGCGGAGGTGTGGATGGAGTATGGTCCTTTACGGGTTTCAAAGGAGGCGACTTGGTCAGTTTGCTTGAACCTCCACTACCATGTGAGCTCCTTGGTTCCTCCCCACTAGCCATTCTTCTCTCCATTTCTCTCGACCTCTCACGTTCCTTCTCTTTCTCTTCACGAAAAACCTCCGAAGACTTCTTCCGCACTAGCCCAGCGGCTTCCAACGCAGTGGTAGCACGTTGCATAATGCTGACGCTCCCAGATCTTACCTTGCGGCTTTTGCTCTCCTTATCTCTCAAACTCGATGCGGGCGTAGACGGATGAGATTTAGACGGAGTATCTGACGGAGACGCCAACAACGAACGTGTAGGTGTTGTTGGCCGAGGCGGAGTGGTGGTTCGCGGGAAGGTGGGAGTAGGTGGCACGAACGCGAGCTGGGGCGCTGACCGGGCAAGACTTAGTGTTGCGACAGTATCGGTCTGAACACCAGTTGAAACTTTGCGATTCTTGGATACCTTGGGCTCCAGAGGCTTAGAAGGAGAGTCTGTAGCACTCGGTAGTGATGCTAATAGCGGCTCCTGACCCTCTTCTATCTGCCGCTTCTCCGCCTTTTTCTTCAGCATCCACCAGAGTGCCCCAGTAGCATCACACGCATCTGACAGGACCGAGTGAACAATCTGAGCAGTATCGAATCCGAGCATGCTGAGGGTATTGAGTAACTCCCTTTCGACAGAGGTAGAGAAGATGATGGGAGTTGGTGTGGTGAGCAGCGATGCAAAATCGACATCGCGTATGGGTAAGGGTGATGGGGCCTTCTCGGCGGTGGGCGAAGGCGGATCAGATAAGTTCGAAGATATCGAGCGACGTTTAGTGCGCGCTGGAGTACGGATAGGGTGGATAGGCGGAGGTTTGACAGAGGTGGAAGAGTTTTGGCGGAGAGGAAGGGGAGAAGGAACACGAGCCTCTTCTTCCTGAACCGTTTCAGGACGATTCACTTTTGCATGTAATGAGTCCAATTCGGATATTTTCCGAATGGTGGCCTCACTTGGATTACGGTGAAGACCGGTAGGAATTTCGAAGGGATCATCTGGAGTGTCGTCTGGTGTAGTGGGGGTAGATGTGAAATCTGACGAGGAGACGAGAGGTGAGGCACTGGGGGACATCATGGAGCTCTCTGATGAAAACATGCTGTCAGGTTGTTGGGAGTCTATTTCGTAGGTCAAGTTGCGACTTTTAAACCAGTCATGGCAAAGAATTTGAGGTATCATGAAGCGTGCTGTTGCGTCCTTTTGAAGAATGCCTTTGATGAGATTTCGAGATTCTGGATGAAAGGCATGAGTGGCTAACAGTTATACGATCGCAACGATTCTACCTATCGACAACCAATCAGGGTCTTCAAAGTCTCCCTTGATTATCATCTGCCGCATGACCTCCTCGTCGTCGTCATCGAAGGGGAGAGTGCCTGTGAGGAGACAATACAAGATTACGCCCAGAGACCACACATCGACCTCTGTGAAAGGCGTTGAGCAGATACTAAAATAGGACGAACAAGCACAGCACTTACCTGGTCCCTGATATTTCTTCCCCTCTAACATCTCCGGCGAGGCATAGCCTGTCGTACCACAGAACGTCTCCATAAAGGAGCCTTTTTCATATTCACGCGTAAATCCAAAATCCCCCAACTTGACACGACACCGTTCGTCCAAGAGTACATTCTCCAACTTCAGATCTCGATGAACGATTCCGCGGTCATGAAGGTATGCAACAGCAAGACACAGTTGACCAAAGATCAACCTCGCCTCTTCTTCCGAAAGTCTACCCTTCTCCACAAGATAGTCAAACAACTCTCCACCAGAGCAGAGTTCCGTAACAATCCATATATATGATTCTGTCGCAAGGACCTCGTACATCTGGGTGACATGGGGGTGATGTAGCTGCCGGTGATGATGTATCTCGCGGGTTAGAGACGCAGACATGGCTTTCGGGATCTGCTTGATGGCAACGCGGGTCGATGTCAGACGATGTGTGCCCATCCGTACTTTACCGTAAGCCCCTGTCTAAAGGTTAAAGGCGGTTGAAAGGCTTAAAAAAGGTACCTCACCTTCCCCAATGACCTTTCCCAAAGTGTAGTTTCCAACGACTCTGATCTTATTCGACGAAAGTTCCTTCCCGAGTTCATTATAGGCATTAGCAAGCTGAGCTTTGTGGTTCTGAGTCACAGAACCAGTGTGTTTGTGACCTTTCAAAGACGACATAGCAGCATTGACGGAAATGTAAAATAAGAAAAGAGAGGCGGCGGCGCAATGGCCTAGAAAGTTTAGCAACGAGATGTGGGTGGAGAATGACAAGCTGTGGCGTGAGAATACGCAGCGATCAAATCAACTTCGAATGAGACCAGCATCAACCGCGTGTCAACGTTTCAACTCGGACGCGGACTCAATCTCACAACGAACCTTACGACTACCAAGTTTTCCACAAAAAAAAAACCTCAGCAACACCCCATAGTTCGAGCATTCAAATAGCGACGTCCCGCCATTAGATTATAATCTCTCTGATGTAGAAACGGAAAGAGCTGCTGAGAACGTGCACAGCGACTGGTCAAGTAAAATGTCACGGCGGTGTGTGATGGGTAATATGTAATAGTGTACCAAATGGGTCCCAGGCACTGCAGCGAAATAATAAGGGTATCCTAGACTGTAAGGTAAACGAAAACACAACAAAAGCAGAACGTGACAGAGACAGACTATGATGGCTATGAAAAAGAGTACTAGTGAGGATAGGAAATAGAAATCATCATCATCATGGCGGATACTTGCTGCTGCGAGAGCACCAACGAGATTCCATGGTATGAATTAATCCAACACGTCAAGGTGAATTTAACAGAGGCAATACTATCAGAGACGGTGCCCCGGGACCGCCCAAAATATCATCGTCAGAGCGACAACGAAAATCGCAATCAGGAAGCTAACCCATATCGCACGGCCCAGAAGCAATTTCCTGACGTAAGGCTCGCGGATGGTAAGGGTGCGGAAAGGTGTCGTCTCAGATTGACCGAGGAAAACGAGGATAGGGTCAAGCTCGTATTGATGCGATATAAGGCAGAGAATGGCGATGGCAAAGGGAATGAACAGCTGTAAGAGGACGTCAGATATGCTTTGTGGCGTAAGACGGCGTGCTTACGAAGAACCGCTTGGACTTGGGTTGTACATCGAGAAATACAAGTGAAAACGCTGCTGCGAGTCCAATCCAAAGGGTAATGAGCCCTACAATGAGACGAACCAAGGCCGAGACAGGCGTCAAGTTACCGAACGCCTTGGAGCGGAGGAAGCGAGGGAAGGCATCCTGCTCCATTGCCCGGAAACAGTACTCTTTCTGAGCATGGAAGAGATCAGGTATTTGCGCCATCAAAGTTTCTTCGGCCTGGTTTCTGGGCTCTTGAGTGCTACTCAATGGGAAGCTATGAATACGGAGGGAGGGTGGGAGGTAGATTTCGTGGTTCTCAGTCACGTTCACAGTGGTTGGAGGTGAGAGATATCGGCAAAAAATGCGCTCTGCGGAGGCGATGAGGTCGAGACGTGTGATTGCAGCCGAGCGAGGTATAATAGTCGGAGCACGCGAGGCGCGCCGTGTGTGAAAGAGCGTCGGTGTACGTCGAGACAACGAAAATGGGGTCGTAGAACGCGGCTGCTCCTTCCCGTCTTCACCTGGTGATGCGACACGCGTATGGTCAGACAGAGCTGCAGTCCCTGGTCGAGGGCTGGTTGAACGACCAGCTTGGCGTGCCCTCTCATCATCAGTTACAGCGAGATTACGTTTGTCCTGTTCAGAGATCATTTCCCCCGTGCTCGTCGTGCTTCTCTTCGTCCCTCCTCCGTCAATAAGTCCCACTACGGTGCCATATATAGACCCTCGTCTACGTGCATAATCCCAATATTGTGGCCAATCCTCCTTGATCGTGCGACCCGATTTACGAACATCTTTGAAGTATGCACGGCAAAGATTTTCGTGCTGCTGGACGTCTAGCCAAAAGTCAAGAATATCCTCTGCTCCTTCTCGTTGTAAAAAAAGGCTAGGAGGAGTCTATGAATACACTTCGAAACGGAATGAAGATTCAACGCACTAGAACATAAACAAATCGACAGGTGGGCGTGTTCGCCTTGAAAGGACTTCAGTAAACGATGGAAGCCTATTCCTATGACTCCGTGTCCAGTCATCCTGTTGGTGCTTCTCATCGACGTTCATAATGGTGAGCAATGGTGGAACAATAACCTGGCCGTTGGCAAAAGTTTGATCAACGACAACGCGTGGAAACACCTGATTACGTCAGCACTTTCCGCTCCCCGCCTACACTTCAAACGGCCACCTCGTGGAACGCGACCTCTACACTCATGTCGTTCTCGAAGGCTCTATCACCAGCGTTGAGAGAAATAAGGATTCTTTTATCCCAGACAGGCCCGGCCTCCGCGGGAACTCGGTCAGAAACTTCAAAAATCCGGTGCTAGTTGCGGCTCTGACCTGCTTTTCAGGGAGTTTATCCTCTCACGATATGCAACAATAAAGCAACACAATCCCGACCTACCTCTTCTGATTCGAGAAGCCGATGGTACTCCAGCACGAGTGTTTGCAAGATTTGGTACGGTGGCTTGATCTTCTTTCCATTCCGAACGCTCACCGTTCACAGAGCGTGGAGTGGAGAAGCACGTGGAACTAGACAACTTGAGCGCGAAAGACGTCGAATCCAAAGTTGTACAGCTCGTAGGCTCATCATAGCCTCTAAAAAATCTTCAATTCTCGTGGTGTGGCTCCGACGTGCGTGGCTGAAGTGAGATTCTAGAAAGACGACAGCAGAGGGTACAATAAAAGTGACCGACTCACTTTTCTTCGTTTATGCAGTGTTCCCCTTTGTTGTCGTAGCATCCATCCTGCTTGAGCCAGGCCGCCTCTGGCATCTCTATCAACCTTGGGGTGTCTTTGCTGCTCAACCCAAGAGATCTTTCGGGATACAACAAGTTTTTTATACTGCTGTCACAAAGGTTGCAAAGGCGTCAAATTACGAGTAACGTCTTCGCTGAAGATTACCGCGCCGTCAAAATGCATCCTAAGTATAAAAGTCCACGTCAGACGTTGAAAGGTGGTGCTTGCTCAAGCGCTTAGAACAAAATTGTCTTGTGCGATACTCGACACATCTCTAGTAAATTTTTGTTCGACTTACCCGCTGAGCTTCACTCCTTAACCTCATTGTATGCCCACACGGTCAGAACGTCATGCATACAAGTGGACGGAGAGGAGGGTTACTAGTAAGTATCTGATTGCGACCGGGATTTGATCCGACAGGCTTTTTCTGTAAGGTTTATTGAAGTAGATTGTCTCCCAATGGCATTGGTCTGTCTATATTGCTTTTCTGCTATATATTTTGCTTTCGGAATGCGCTATTGTGCTATACAGTCGTGTCAATAAAGCAGAGAAATCAATTTGCCAGCTGTCAAGACGAAAGATATTCCGTTGTGATGCGCTCAAGCGAAGGCTACATCAGCAGACGCGCCACCAATAGTTGTGGAACCTGGAGTCACACTGGCAACATGCCAGGTCGCCATATCCTCCGCTGTCGAGTGCTCTCTGCGGTTATTGATCCTTTTTGCAGGAATGCCGGTGCCCAAAGTGCCGTTTGAAATAATTTGGTTCTGAATCATAGCCTTTCGAAGGTTTATAAGCATGCGTGTGGTTAAAATCTCCATGGCAGCATGGAAGGGACTTCAGGGGAAGAAGATATTAGTTCGAATCCTGTCTGAGAGGATGGATAGGGACACCTATAGCTGAACCAAGGAATTTTCGTCACGCCCTACAAATAACTCAACAGATATCACGAGTCAGGAACGTCAGACTTACGACGACCATTAAGTTGTTGAAGACAAGGAGGACAGTAATTCTGAATCCATGCCAGGTATGTCAGATATATATCACAAGCGACGCTGTCCACCTACCCGAAAAAATAGAACAAATTATCACGCAACAGCACAGAATAAAGCGAAACCCGTGTTCTCTTCATTATTCGTGTCGTCGTCGTCTTCAACGTCTTGAATAGAGCGAAACAAAACAAAACCCCTTCAAACACAGTCGCAGGAATCCATTGTAACCACTCGACGCCAGTATGAATTGAAGGGCAGCCTGGGAGTGGAAGATGGATCGCATCGGCTATCACTGCTCTCCGTCTTTGAGCGTTATGAATGAGAACCCATAAGAAGACCGCAATCGACCCAAGGAAAAGCACTACATTGAAAACAGCTACCTGTAAAGACATGTGAGTCTGAGCTTGCCAACAGAGCAGTACGAAGCTATGGCTGCCTCGAAGCTTACTCTCTTGGAACAATTATACAGGGCATACACCCGCAACATCATGATGATCTCAATAGACCATAGACTGATCGCACCAACAATTCGAATGATGGAATCCATTGCGACACAACTGTGAAAACGGTTTGAATAGTCTAACATGGCGAAGATGATGAGATACCTACAGCGTGTCAGAAGTTATCCCTGGTATTGAAAACACATGTATCTGTGTCACATCAAATATAAGGAGTGCTAGACTTTGAAGGTCGTCAGCAATGGACACGAAGGGAACTTTGTCAAGGTTACCTGTAGTAACGTATCTAACCCAAGATCAGCGGACTTCTACTAGAGGGCAGCGTAAGACAGTAAGTTACCCATAGAAACATATATTTGCTAAAGCCCGGCTTTTGAGACTAGGAAAATTGAGTCGATTGGAATATCGAAAAGCATCAATCACTGTACCCAAATATAACGTATCTAATGATGTTCAGCATAAGAATTGTAGGTTAAGTACATCCAATACACATGCGCACCTCATCCTCAAGGGTGATCGCTTGTGAATGACAATTAGCAGCGTCAACCATGTAAAATATTATTAAACTCACAATAATCATGCAAAATCCATGTTAAACCAACGACTGAAAAACAAGCACGCATACAGAACACAGGTGACGAAAGAATTCGAAATAGATACTCACGACAAGCATGCAAAGGAATAAGACTTCCACGGTAAAGAGCGATAAACTCTGTGTTGTCTTCTGTCGTCATCGCAGTGGCAGAATAGCCAAAACGTTGAAAATTGAGAGCCAAAGACTCAGGGGAACTAGAGGGCCAAGAACACTTGGGAATACGTCAGAATCGAGATATATACTCCTAAGTCGTTTCTTACCGCGGTTTTGTTCGATCATCTCGTGTTTCCTGATCTCTAGAGAAGATGGCTTCCAGAACTTGTCAACCGATGAAATATTGCGTCGACGAGCATGTCCACGTCCACCCCATGATCTGACGGTCTCTAAATCGGGAATCTATCGGGGGCCGTTCATATAGCTCTTGAAACGAGCTCAAGGATACGGAAAGAAGTGTTTCACTAACGCTTGCAACGGATGGAGGCTGGTGGAGTTAGAACTTTTGACTGTTGGTGGCATCAATTGTAGATGTCAAGGGTTTCTTCTCGAAGTTACCTCCTGTTGGAAATCACCATGAAAACCATATCAGTCAATCGACAGACCAGTCTGACCCAGGTTCGTCGGAAAGTAAGCCGATTGACAATTTTATATCGGGGTGACTTACCCGTGGTCGCTGATGATTGTGCATGTATCGGTAGTAGAACGAAAGGAAAAGGTAGGAAGAGAGATGCTTGTCCGGTACGCCGTATCAAACATCATGATACGGACGATTCACGGTCAAGCTATTTCTGTATCCTTCGACGGTGATGTTTGTTACCTTTTCATGGGAGAAGAATAACGGCAGATCTTGAAACGCTGTTGTTAGGGGCAAGGTTTGTCAGAGATACATACATTGAATTGAAATAATTCTGATCGAGCAGAAGACGAACACTGACAGGTAGCTAAGCACAAAACCAGACCTGACGTCAGTACAAGATCCAATCAGTGTAGTGAGTTGTAAATGTACTGTCTACAATGCGTTAAACGAGAAAGTGCAGCACCAGCTGCAGTAGCATTTCGGCTTTCTGAACCTCGAAATTCAGCACCACGTCGGCTGAAAAAAAAAAGCAAAAGCCCAGTTAACTTCTCTCTCTGCTCGTTACATCTGGTACCAAGGTGCTTAACGGCACTCTGGCGACTGCAGGTTCCCTCTAACAACATCTGGAAGAGTCGAGGTACAATGTCAGGGCTGGCCATCCTCTTGGCTCTTACCTCGGCTACCCTAACAAGGGGTGGTGGTACTTAGTGGCATTAGCAACCTTGTGGGGTTCTCGAATGATAAGATATAAGAAAAGAGAAGAAAAAAGAAAAAGAAAAGGATTGATAAAAAAAAAACAGCAAAAAGACAGATAGAAAAGACAAAACATAAAAAATGAGAACAACCCCACGCAACAGCTAGGAGTCGGATAGAGTTAATCGCCTGACCGGCAGCCACTGGTTCCTTCTTGCTTTCTCTCCCTTTGTTTTTCGCAAGCCAACAACCTGTGCTGGGATGGAGACCTGGCAGAAAACGGAAAGCTGCCCCTCGACGATGATGTTTCACAATATGATTGAACTCGCCTTATTAATCTTCCAGGAGAACAGATAGACGCGGTTGTATGTTGAGCGAGATGTTTTCGTATGGCAGATACAATTTGAACGTGCCGATAAGCCCCAAGTTCGAACAAGAATCTTCCCTCCTATGCTGGGACGGGAGTATGTGATGAAAAGGATTTCCATGGAAGCACGAATGAAATCATAAGCTTTTAAGTCACCGATGCTAATGCATCGGCCTGTGACGCAGGTTGATTGAGAGATATGAGCCGATTCTACGTCGAGCCAAGGTTTAAAATGTCGCTATGAAGAGGCAAGACCTCTACTTATTGAACTTGCTTTGGCTCATTGTGCCCCACAATTAATGGCATTAATGGGGTAGTGGTAACCTGGGTCGTTGCCAAGAAATTCTTGACAATTTCTTAATTCGACCCGCCGGGAGTTCAATTCTCCCTTAATGCAGGACTGGCCTAGAATTTTACTCTTTTGCCCCTCCCACAGCTACAGGTTTCAACTCACAGGATTAGAAAACATCCTTTGACAATTATTTCATCATCGATGGTACAATTGTTCGCGACTATTTCTCGTGCCTTTACTTGTTCAATTCTGCGGCGCGCACGCGAAGCTCCTCCTTACTCTACAGAAATATACGGTATTGAGATTCAACGAATCGTGGTAGAGGCGTGTACGCACCAAAGGCTCTCCAATCTTTCCTTGCATTTGAGTATCAGGGATGACGGGCCCGGGACCCTGCGCAAGATGTGCGAAGAAACCGTCTTTTCCCCGGTGATCCTCAGGATTGTTGGTGGTCTGTTGGGAATGTGTTCGAAGTTGAGAGAATTGCAGATAAATAATGCACCTACAGCAGGATGGGGCTGGATTGTGAACGTCGCCTCTGACTCTGATTTGGTCTGGCTTGGTTGACTTGTAGTGTTCAACACAGATGCCGAAGTCTTGTTCTGCGAGGACATTGCGCTGGAGATAGAACGGGATTTCGATGTGGGACTACTTAGTGGAAGAAGCTGCGCAGTATTTATAAGGAGGACGGTCTTACGCCGGTCCGCAATGACGAGATAGATACTGATCATGACGTCAGGGTCTTACCTCGCCGGCACGCTTCCAATATTACCTTGTGCGGGCCAAGTTCAAAAGATAGGATACCTATATAAGCATTGTCTGATACAGATGCGGCATTATCACGATGCAAAAATGGCGAATACACGAGCCCGAATGGTGAGAAAGTGGTGATTTGCGTCTGTCGATCCGTTCAAAACTCCATCATCTGTGTAGACCGTTAGTAGTTGAAGGAAAAGGGGCAGTTGAAGGTAGCTCACCTTCTTGAATTCTAGAGGAAAGAGAAAAAATAAATTCAGAACAGAGTGGTCTCAAAACTGATAGTTTAGTTAGTTGCTCACCGTCCAAGCTAATGACACCATTCCCGTCCAAATCAGCTTCTTTCATCATCTTATCCAGCTCTTGCTCCGTCAAGTTCATATCTAGAATCACAAAGATGATTAAACCATTGCTATGGGGGGACGTGGGATATATGGCTTACCAAGCCTCTGCAAGACAAGCTTCAACTCGTCTGAGCTGATCGACCCGCTATGGTCTGTATCAATGAAGTTGAACGCAGCCTCCAGCTCGTCATCGTTGTTAATTCCAGGAAGTTTCTCCGTCATTAAAGTCAAGAACTCGTAAAAGTCTATGGTCCCGCTATGGTCAACGTCGACAGCACGGATTATGTTTTGCAACTCGTCATCCGTGGGTGCCTCTCCAAGTTTGCGCATGACGATTCCGAGCTCTTCGTAGGTTATGGCCCCATCGTTGTCTATAACGTGTCACATCAGAGAATTACTTGACATCATATTATCACCGACCTCTATCAAAGAACGCGAACGCTTCTCTAAATCCTAAAATAACAGAAGATGAGAAACGGAGATGGGCATGCATTACACAGGCGTACCTTCAATCTGGTCTGTAAGAAGAGTGTTGAATTAGCGGAGGGAGGATTGCACGGGACATGTTTGGAAACGAACCTGGAGTCTACGGAAAGTGGTGTTAATCAGACCGACCCCATAGATCTGCAAGTGATTACACACCAATTGAATCTGATCAGGCATAGCAAAGAATCGGCTGCGATCGATGTTTCCTCTCTGCTCAAAGAATGGGCTTGAATGTAGGTCGTCGAGGTAGGAAGATATATAAGGACCCTTCCTATTTATACTCGTGAGTTCCTGACATCAAGTCTTTGTCCTTGAAGAAGAAGTGATCTGTTCTACATGGCGGGTAGGCGGTCTACGCATGCATGAATGTCGTCGAGTCGCAGAGTTTGAGAGGGCTGTGGGTGCACCGCTTAGCGTCGGCGTGGCTGTGTTATACTCGTGGCTGAGTCGCTTAGCCCGCACTTGATGATATCATGATTTGTGAATAGGTCCCGCTCAGGCCTAGGTCTGAATCGTACTACACAGAAGAGCTACACACAAAAGTATTGTCTGGCAATCGTAAAAGAGAAATTGGATGACCTGTATATTTTTTGGGTCGGTATTCATTCGGACGCGGGCGTAACATACATATATAAGTAAGATAAAGGCTACTCAGACAAGGAACAACTACTAGCTCTTGATTGACATGACAGACCTCCGACGCCTCTCGCTAAGGATAATCAATCTATTGATCGCAAACAGTCGATCACTTAGACAGCATCATCTACGGAGACGCCATATGTCAGTAACTTGAAAACGCTGCGGAAGGCAATGAGGACGTACCTTGACAAACTCTATAGAAAAGACAAAGGAGTTGTAACAATCATTCAATATACACCTGAAACTGAAACGCCAACACGCACCCTCGTAGTTGATTTGCCCATCGCCATCGACGTCCGCTTCCCGGATCATCTCATCGACCTCAGTATCAGAAAGCTTCTCACCTGAAAATAAGAAGCCCACGTATCAGCACCTTCTCCCACGCCCATGGACCAAAAAGAGTGCCCATGCGGAGCCCATAGAGTACGCACCCAGGTTGGTCATCACGTGTCGCAGTTCAGCTGCGCTAATGTAGCCGTTTCCATCCTTATCGAACACCTTGAACGCCTCCTTAATCTCCTCCTCGCTATCGGTGTCGCGCATCTTGCGAGCCATCATCGTGAGGAACTCGGGAAAATCGATCGTCCCGTTGCCGTCTGCGTCAACCTCGTTGATCATATCCTGCAGCTCTGCCTCTGTGGGGTTCTGCCCGAGCGAGCGCATGACGGTGCCCAGTTCCTTGGTAGTAATCGTACCATCGCCATCTGGAAATGGATGTCGTTAGCCCACTGGTTCAACGTGCGATAAGATCAGCCGACAAACCCTTGTCGAACAAGGAGAAAGCCTCCTTGAACTCTGGACACGTAGAATAGATGATGAATATACGTTTCTAAGACGAGGACGCTAGGGGGACGCTCACCAGAAATTTGCTCTGTAGATGTTGTGCAATATGATTAGTAGATATGCGATCTTCCCAATCTATTGTTATCGCACCTTCAGACTGGAAATCGAGGCCAATATCGGTCAATATCGGCGACGGTCGCTGAAAAATGAAGCTCTTACGAGTTGGTCAGCCATTGAGACGTGTCAAGTTTGCAGAAAGATTGTTGATGACAGTCCCCCACAAGATCCAGCTAAAAGAAGATCGCGGCAATCCCCGTCCACGCTTATTGTGAACGATCCAAAAATATTTTGCAAGAGCTTACCCCCAATCCATAACAAAGCTTGGGAGTACTGACACGCAATATGCAATCTAATCCGATAAATTAACAGAGTATGTATCTTGTAATTGTATATGAACAATTTGCGATCCTGGTCCGCCAAAGATCCGCGTGGGACCACAACGGGCGCTATAGTAGGGTCAAGGGCATCGAAACTATTTATAACTAGCGCTTGATCCTGTATGATCGAAATGGACCTACAGAGAAACCTTAACGAGGCCTCGGGGCCAAGAAGGCTTATGTTCGATGTGGAATTGCATTACCTAAAACGAGTAATCATACTCCACGAGTACTACTCGCCAGAGATTTATAGACGAAAATTCGCTGCAGTCTCTGGGGAATTCAATGAGCTTGGAGGTGTAGATAACGATCCAAATATTCCTTTCCAGATGTCGAGGTCAACGTTATTATGATTGTGCCATAAACCCGCCCGTCTCGAGTGAGTCAGGCAAAGGCCGACTTGAAGCCGCGCCACATCCCCTCTGCGCCGCTGACGTGGCATTCCCATCTACCTCAATTACAACCTCCCCCCCGCCTACAACATCGGAAAAGTCAATCCAACATAAACTCCCCGGTTTTCCATCCACCTTTACGCTCTTAACGAATAATCTGCTGCCGACGGGCGGTGAACTTGCGAGTGAGGTAGGGTCGAAGCCAATCACGGTAAAGTTTGTGTTAGTGCCGACCAGGTTGTTGTGAATTATAAAAGAGGAGAGGAATGGGGAACCGATGAGGAGCTGAGTTGAGGCGGGCACGGGATAGAGGCCTAATAAGTGGAAAACGAGGAGGGATGCCATGGCGCCGGAGTCGTCGTTTCCCGGAATGCTGAAGCAGTTTCAATCCGCTGAGTCAAGGTTACAAAGTGAAGAATATACCCTCGTATTCCGGTGTTGAAATTATCAAAGACAACCTTGCGTACCCGCAGCGCACTAAGGTCTGGGCGATTGGCGTAATGGTACACCCACGGAATTTCAAAAGAAGGTTCATTGCCTGCCTGATAATATCCCCTTGTAAAGTAGTTGTCTCTAAAGAATTTCGATGTTGGATCCAGTCGTGTCAGATGAATGGAAGGCATACACTCTGGAGAGGAATATTGCGGGTCCTCCCATCAGTCTGATGATGGTAGACATAGATTGGGGTGCGAAAAAGCTCATCTCCCAGGACGATGCTACATTATGCTCCTATAAACAACTCGTAAAGCAAATGAGCATCGACTTACACTCATAAAAGCCAACATCATTGTCAGTTCCTCTTGCACACGAGTGACTAACGGGATCAACAGGCGAGCACGCATCCGGTGGGCTGAATGCGAATGTGCCATTCTACTCGGTGGAACCGCGTCAGCCTTCCAACCTTTTCAACCAGGCTGAACAGAAGACGGACCTGAAATCGCCGTTGCAAGAATCCCGAAAACCCATCCGAGGTCACAGATGGATCCCAATGGTTCATAAAATTCAATGATCGATTAGAGTACTTTGCAATATCTGCGTCTGACTTGTTCAGTGCAATTGCAGCTTGACGAACAGCAAAATCGCCGAGGGAATACTGGCGACAGAATATCAATGAATATGTTATGCGAAAGGCGGCAGTGACGAACCTCCGTGGCGCGGGACGCTTCACGGGTTGGCAAGCCTACTGAGCCGCTCGGGTCAACCCAATCTGTGGGGATGTATTCGAACATCTTCCATGCTGTATTCTGCCTACCAACTTGAATGATATATTAGCACTATGGTACGTTACAATGATTCTGGAACGGTGTCCTCACCTCGAGTCCAATCAGGAGGCTATCGGATTCTCTGGTTATTACCTGGAGATCGGAATGGAAGTATCTTACAGTATTCTCAGCCGTATCAACTAGGGCCTGATACAGATCATCCGTGGGTACTCCAAGCTCCTCTGCCCTGGAACTGTACTTGACTGCGAAGTCACCTAAGATAGGCATCCCGTCGCTGCCTCCTTGCACAAAACCACTGCAAATAGGAAATGAAGTTGTCATCTGGAGGTGCAACTTATCACGAAAACCTACGCTTTAGTATTCGCTCGACACTCAGGTATGTAGCCTGTTAATGCCTGAGGATCGCCAAGGAGTTGGATCAGGTGATAAACGAACCCCTGTGCCTCCAGCCGTCGACATAGGCATTGACTATCTCAGCCCACTCCCTCGGCGAGGTGATTGAAAGAAGGGGATGTACCGTTCGGAAAGTGTCCCATGAGCTAAAAGTATGAAGGTAAGGAATGATATCAGATATTTTCTACATCAATAGGACGTACCAGAACAAAGAATCATAGAAAGGAAACTTCGAAATCCAGTATGGGTTTTCGTTGGTCAGGTTTGCGGGGACCAAAGAGGCACGATAAAGCTATAGTGATATCAGATTTAAATCCGTTTTTAGGAAGTATATGAAACTGCACCGAGGAGTACAGTAACTCCAGAACTGTCGCATTCTCCTTCTGAACATGGGTCTCAACTCTCCCCAATACCTCCTCCCATGCATTCCTCGACGCGCCCTCCACCCTATCCCAATCCCAGTCTGATATCTCCTCCTCCGCATTGGCGCATGCCTGCTGGGCACTGATGAACGATACCCCAAAACGTGTAAGCACCGTTGACGAGTTGAATGAGAGCAACGCTCCTGCCTGGATAGGCGATACACTGGGATGGAAGGGGAAGTTCAGGAAGGTGATGTTTGAGTTGATTGTGATGTCGCTGGGCGTGCTGGTGGAGACGGATTGATACGTCCCAAAAGCCGTGGGTTTAGTGTTACTGGTCGGGTCCGCAAAGTCGTAGCAGGCAAAGACGGTATAATTATCCGTGCCGTAGCTCTAAAGTACGTCGTAATGATTAAACTCCCTGATATGATATTCACAAGGGTGGCTGATATTACCTGAAGAAACGTGGCACCCAACTCCACCCTTCCAGATGGGAAAACAGAGATACTGCCGCCCTCGAAAGACCTTTGTAGATCATGTGTAAGGTCTACGACGACGTGATTTGTAGGCATCGGGTCAGCAGAGGCGAATGGATAGCTGAAACGGATCAGTCCTGCTCGTCGAGTCGAGGTAGTTTCAGTTTTGATCCCATTCACAAAAGTTGTGGTGAAATATCCGGGGCTTGCGGCTAGTAGAAAAGTGGTGAGTCTATGAGTATCAATAGTGGAAGTTTAGAGATGTGCACCATCAGCGCCAGCTGCACGCAAAACTTGACGAGCAGTGATTCCAACGGAACAAGTTGCGAAGGTACAGTTACTGAGCGGAAAGAGCGGAAAGATGCCATAGCCTCCATCTATATTGCCTCCGGTTCCTTCATCGTGCATCAGGGATATGCCAGTAATGGACGAGTTGTCCGAAATGTATCCTGCTTGTCGTGGGGCGGTGCTGACGTCTATACCGACCTATACAGATTATAAGAGCCTATAATAGTTGCAAGACTGATTGAGTACCTTGGCCATGGCGTGTGGCACTGCGGCGCCTAAGAGGCGTGTTTAGCCACCAAGCAACACAGTGATCAATGTAAACATGCCGGGAAACGCATTTCCACCACTTGCTCCGCCAGCGCCCGAAGCAGTCCCTATAAACAGGTTTACTTGTGACGTTGGATTCGTCGCAGCGCTCGCATGAGCTGTCAAACTAAGGATGCCTAGAGAAATAAGGAGGACCCTCATTGTGCGCTATCTGCACGAAAAACGTTCTCAGAGTTATATTTAAGCTTCAAGTCATGTTAGCTTCCAGATATCAGAAGACTTCCCAGACAGAACGGCTATACTGAAGAATAGGATCCCGCCAATGCTGCATACGGATGCGACGCACATGTTTTGAACGCCTGACTTGTTCAAGCGCTGATCTTTTGCCAAAGCCCAAAGTAATTTCCCAAGAAAGGGCAAAGACACGTTCCTTAAAAACTCTGTTCCTTGCAAGAACGCACCGTGAGTGTAGCAGATGCGATAATAGAAACGTTCGTGCAAGTTGCTTGACGCCAGAAGCAATAGGTACTAGGGTTCACAGGCTCGGCTTCTCAGGAATTGTGTTGTTGTTATCCGGAGGTTCTTGACAATTAAACCCAAAAATAGGGCATCCTGGTAATGTCGTCATTGGCGTCACTCCACTAGGGAGTTCAAATACTAGACGTCTAGACCCTCGAACCGCTCGAGCTCCCCGCATCGAGAATCTGAGAAACTAGAGGCCATATGTCTTCCTCGAATCCCTCTACTGCTGACACAGGAGCCTCAAATGATAGTCCCTCTGAGTTTGCTGATCCCGTCACTGGCGTCGTCTATCCTCCGCAGAGACATGCTGGAAAGGTCGGCTATGGACCTCAGTACCACATAGGTCCGGTGAGTAGATTCTTTCCTCGAAGGCGATTCTCCTAGGATTTTGAGATCCATAAATCGTCTTAGACAATTGCAGAGAGGATTCAAGGTTACGAGGAAGAGCTGAGGGGTCATCTTACACACAATCATGCGCTGGTCGAACATGGCCGGATGATGGTCAGCGGAGAGCTCAAGCGGATGGAGAGGGAGCATGATATGAATGTATGTGTTTAAAATACCCTTTCAATCGGCCGAACAATTAACCAGTCTTACAGAGCAATGACCCATCCGGGCAAACTGAGGATAAGAAGAACTAGTACCATGCAACGAAGGAACAGGCAGGTGCTACGATGTCGCCTTCTGGTTCTCACAAAGCGGATAAGGAGAAGAAAGGGGACGTCAAGCATACTCGGTAGAACATCCGAGTCGACGCTGCCATGCGCGGTTCATTCTTGTAAACAACCGGAAATTGTCGAATACCAGATATTGTAGAGTAGAAGAACAAACCTCCTCAAGTTTTATGCGATCTCTTCGAATTCTGTGGTGATTGTCAAAACCGCTCTCAGTCAGTTATCTTATCTCTGCTTCAGGGCTGGCATTTCTTTGATAACCCTCAGTTTGACCGATCACAAACCATGTACTATTTATTAGCTTCCTGGATAATGAGCTCATCGCATTCATCAGCTACGCACTCTACAAAGACTTGCCATTCATTCCCCGTCGCGGTCCATGTGGACATTTCTCTCTTGAAACATTGACCCACACGCTGTAATCGGATCACTAAATCTCGACGCTTGAGTCAATCGCTTAGAATTATCCGAGAACGCAAGAGGAAAAACCATTACCATGGACAGCATGGAAAATGCGCAGTTCTGCCCATTAGAAGTCAATCCTAATACTGGGGAACCATTCCTTCGCTTGAGGAGCCACAAGAACATCATCCTCACCCCTCCTCGCCCTGAGGATGCCTTATCCTATATACCCAACATGAATGATCCTCGCGTCTATGAATGGCTCGGAAGCCCGCCTTTCCCTTTCCTCCTGGGTGTGTACACTTTCCTTTTTCTTCTGAACATCCACGCAAATGACAGGATGATTAGAACACGCTGAAGCAATGTATGAGAAGTTCAAGGTTATCTGGGATTTCTGTCAAGCGGAACTCGAGGCGGCCCGTGAGTCGCCAGAACTTGTCCTCGTGGGCAATTGTCCCGTTAGAGCCATTCGCGAAGTTCTGGAGGACGGCTCCGATGTATTTTTGGGTGACATTGGTATCACCAGAGCTAAGGACGGCAAACTCTTGGCGCCTCCAGATGAAACAGATGACGAGAATGCGGCGAGATACGTCGAGATAAATATGTCCTTACCAGCGGGTGACCCAAATATAACTTGGTCTGTTGGAGGTAAGATTTTTCCTTTCGAACTTTTGCGTTTACTCGTTGACGTAGTGTGATAGATCACCTTTCCCCAAGCCATCACGGTCGGGGAATCATGACGGACGCGTTGCAGACGCTTCTGTGGGATTGGGCCGTTCCAAGAATGGGAGTACGCCATATCGTCACTTCGGCATTTGAAGGAAATGAGGGCAGTTTTCGAGTTTTTCAGAAGTGCGGCTTCAAGCAGAGAAGACTCATCAAGAATTACATGCAGAGAAATGGCCAGTGGCGTAATTTGAATGTCGTGGAGTGGAAGAGGTCGGACGTTGAGCCTCCCAGTTGGGCTCGCTCTTGAGCTTGATCGATGATCGGCCGCTGCAGGATGTCCTCAAAGACAAATAGTGAATAGATTGTTATGGCTGATGTCGGTTTCCAATGGTGACCCTCGATTCCTTAAGCTTGTTTTTGAACTCCGATGATTCTTGATCGTACATGCAGTCAGCGTGGCGCTAGCATTTGTCTTTGAGTCGCATTTCCAATATTCTCCTGCAGTCTCAAGAGTTCGTGCAGGGTGAAGAGGAATTGGGCATTGGGCGTTGGGTACACAGGTTGATCACCGTGCATGGCACGAAGGTCGAGAACTGCCGAGAGCCATGAAAAACACGCGGGTGCTGATCATGATCAGATCCTCTATTACTCGGCTCCTTCAGTTCTCACACGTTCCAATCTGAACTTGAAATCTGAAGACTTCGCCGCTGTACGTAATAACCAACTAACGACTAACGACCAATCTCACAACTGAAAAATACTTACTGATTGGACTCGAAGACGCGGCTGCATTTGCGAACTTGAAGTCGGCCACACTCTTGTGTTACACACAATTGGTGTCAATGTCTACCAACAGATCACATCTGTTTGGGCCAGTCAAGAAAGGTGCGTGCGTGCGTGCGTGCGTGTGTATGGAGAAAACGCGCTGAAAGTTGAATGGACTCTGCTTGAAGGTTTTCGAGAGCCCCTTCCTCAGTGGTACGCCAGCGATAATGTTCGTGCGTACAACAGCTTGTGTATTTCCTATGCTGTCTTTTAAATTTTCGGTTCGCGTAGTTTACGACACTGGAGAGTACGACATGGTGGTCAACTACCTTCAAGACATGTTCAGAGTCTTGACTACTGACGACAACGTCTCACGGTGGGAGGAATATGGTATCTGTAACGATGTCATCTATCCGTCTCAGAATGACCTTGATTCACGCAATTTGGTGGGACGTGAGAGGTTGAACTTTATCAGGAGAGTGGTTCTGGACGATATCGGCGAGTCGATGATTATTATGGTGTTCCTCTTCTGACTGAGTTGACGCTTTGTATTTCGTTAGCCTGGAGAATTGCTACAATCCTCCGTTATACATACCCATTACGCCTTGGAGAGGCACTGGAGCCGCTTGAAGTCTGCTGGGAGACAACGAAAATAAACCACCCGGAAATCCTAGAGGATACCGATCCGTGAGTTATCTGTCTTGATAAATCTCCCATACCTAATCTTAGTCAAACAGAGTCTTACGTATCTACCTCGCGACAGCGAGGGAGCAAAGGGGAGGAGAGTTTGACTATGATACGGAGACGGTGAAAATGTTAGGACCTAAAATCATCTATCATCCTAGGCTTGGACCCAGAAATTTTGTCCTTGCACTTTGTACTCTCGCACGACTGTATCGACGTCTCGGACGCGCACAGGAAGCTCATGAAATGTTGTTGCGTTTCTTTCTCCCTTTAAGTTGTTGGGTGGTAACATTTATTCATTCCTAAGGGTCAAGACTCTGGCACAAAAGGTTAACATGTGCAAGTACCAACTCACACCCTTTGAATTCCTCCAAAACGTGGACACAGATACTAGGTCTCGTATGAACGCATGCTTGGGCTACGATCCGTTCGAGGGAATTGTTAACATTAAACGTGACATGGCTGTCGATACGAACGTCGGTGTACTATTTGGGATGGAAGTCAAGCCGGCATTTTGTACTAATATGAAGGTTAGTGACTTACATCATCACTCCTGTCTGCAATCGTTCGATCATTTTTGGATCTTTTGAGTAGCAAAATCAGTTCAATGACCACCCGCTACCCGATGTACCCTTGGAAGCGGATAAAAGTCACTTGGAATTGCAGACAAAAAAGCGCGAATGCTGGGTTTCTGGGTGCCGTGTACAGCATGGGCTGAAACAGTGCAGCTCTTGTGGTATGAGTGTGTACTGTTCAAAGTGAGTTATATCTATTTTTCTAACGGTAATTAACTTGGCGGTAGGGAGCATCAAAAAGAAGCTTGGCCTCGTCACAAGCAATTGTGCAGTTTCTATAAAGGGGAAAGGGAATCTTTCCGCCTCGCCAAAACTGCTGAAAGGACTCGGAACTCGACATCGACGGGAAACCCTTGAGAACTGCACGTTGGAATCTAATGTAAAATATGTATATATATGGTGTGTCTCTTCAGATTTCAGGTTTGTGTCACCGTGATTTCATCCTCAACAAGCTGTATATACCTTAGCGGCATTGCATGGCTTGTGGAGGTTAGTGCCGGCCCGGAGTGCATTTCACGTCTTTCTTGGAGTGTCTTCCGCCATTAAACCTCGGAGTCGACTATAGCTATTCGCAGCTTTAGCAGCCGATCTGCGATCACATGTATCATCTTGAACTAGTCGAAAACACGACTACTATGTACTTCTACTCACTTTTTGACGCGACTTTAGAGACATTTAAGGCCTGCCGTTACCCGTGACTCCCACACATGATACAACCTGATGACCTTCAAACACTTCTTGGAGCGGGCCGTGTCTTTACACGTACGGGGCATCAAGAAATGGAAGCGCAAGCGCAACGTCGTGCTTTTCCACTTGTCTCCTTAAGGATGTGAACGTCGCAATCCAAAACATCGGAAACATCTCGCAAGATGTCCAATGGCCCGGGATATAAATGAACGAAGACCGGGATTGCGTCCTCGTTCAGTGGAACATATTCTAGACTCTCAAGGTAGCCATGCGTTCTTTTTACAAGCTCGCCGCCATTGTTCTTCTGGCTCCTCTTGCCTTCGCAGCTCCCCTTAAAGAGTTGGAACTTGTCAAGCGACAAATCGACACTTCCACCCACTGCGGTATGTTTTTACACCTTCTGTTGCTGACGTTGATGTCTAACTGAATGGTATTAGGCCAATGGGACAGCGTCACTGCTGGACAATATACTTTGTTCCTAGATCAGTGGGGTCTCTCAGGGGCAAGCTCTGGCTCCGATTGCGCCTCTATCACTAGCTTGAGTGGAACCACTATTGCATGGAAGAATACATGGACCTGGGTTGGTGGTACCGGTGTCAAGAGCTACACCAACGTCGCTCTTAACAGTGGATTGAATAAAAGGTTATCAGATATCTCGAGCATACCCGTATGTGGATTCTTTTCTCAAACTTACGTGGCCATGATTATGAACAATCCTTAAGTCAACCTGGAGGTGGTCCCAGAGTAGCTCGGGCACAGTTGTCGCTGACGTCGCCTACGATCTTTTCACCTCGTCTAGTTCAGGCGGCTCAGCACAGAACGAAATCATGATTTGGCTCGCGAACTATAACGCTGGCCCGATCTCTGCCGTCTACAACTCCGATGGGACTCCACAGCCCAAAGCAAGCAACGTCAGTCTTGGGGGAAGAACATGGTCAGTGACCCCAGTCCTGTCGTTGGCGTTCACTGACAATATGCGATCATCTTTGCAAAGGAACCTCTATTTCGGATCCAATGGCGTAAACAATGTTTATTCCTTCCTTCCTACTGGAAACGCCATCGTCACGAGTTTCAACGCAGATATCAACGTTTTCATCAAGGTAAGTGTCTATCACTTAGATCGATGTAGACTGATCATTGTATTTGATGCTCGAATCAGTATTTGACCTCGAACCAGGGATTGAGTAGTTCGCAGTTTTTGACGACTCTCGAGGTTGGCACAGAAGCTACCTCAGGGTCTGCTACCTTGACAGTGTATCTTTTCCATCGACTCTCTGTTGTGTTAGTTGCTGACATTCCATCATCAATTTAGGTCGGCTTATTCTTCTGTCATCGACTAAGCAGAGGCATTTCTGGGTGTATTCTGTATGATTATTATACGGTTACATGTACATGCGGTATCCTTTGTTGTCTCAATAGTTTCAAGTACTTACATGCAGCAAAGGTCGCAAGTACACAAAAAACAGACCGTAATACTAACTGTATCGCCCCTGAATAGTTGAATATGAGTACATCATAATCCGCCGCGGCGCGTACATGCCATCGTGACTGAAACGCGAGCTGTCACACACCTGTCACGTTGAACTTGTTTTCAACCACTACCCCGTTCTGACACGAAGTTGACGCGCCCAGCGATGGCGAGGGGTCGCGGAACGTTCGGACTTTCATCCGCGCGTGCAGGAGATCGAGGTCGAGGCTCATATAGAGGCAGGGTAGCCTCTTGGCGCGGCGGACGCGGGAGAGGACGAGGAGCGAAGGTAGCCGAAGGAGGACCCAAACGCGAGGATGACGGTACTCAGCTTGCAGAAAGATTTGAGAAGGTAGCACTGGGGGATGAGGTTGATGAAAAACTAGGTTTTACGAGGTTGCAAGAAGGTGGGAAGAGGGAGGGTTGGCTGGTCAATATGCATCCTGTGGGTCCTGTATTCGCGTCTCAAGTCTTCATAACTCGACCCATCTAAAATTCGTGCCCAAAGATTCTGATTAAAGATCCTGGCTATCCCGGTGGAAAGTCTGGTGTCGACTTTTACTTCATTCAGGATGACGGAGGAATGTTTAAGTGTACACTTCAATATGAGCCGTATTTCTGCATTGGATGCAAGGTACGTAAGCACGGCTCAGCTTGTGACACCAACTTGAACCCATTCATAGTCTGGAACGGAAACTACCATTGAAGAGTGGTTGAACAAGAAATACGAGGGGCTCATTTATCGAATTACACGTGAAAGAAAGGAAGATCTCAAGTTGCCTAATCACCTTATGGGCCACCGACGCCTCTACCTTCGACTCCATTTTCGAAATGTGTCTGATCTTTTGGCTGTCCGACGCGATCTTCTCCCGTTGGCGTTAGCTAATAGTGCGAAGCGGGACGCTGTGGATGCTTATGCTGAGGTTATTAGTGCCACAGCCGGCACTTCAATGGCCATTGAAATTGATGAAGATGCTTGGACCGAGGGCGCCTCTGTAAGTCATGCCAAAGGCTTAGGAGCTCGTGACAGGGACCCCCGTGAAAACATTATTGATATCCGGGAATATGACGTCCCATACTATCTCCGTGTTGCGATCGACAACGACATTCGTGTGGGGCTCTGGTACTCGGTGACATTCACTGCCGGACAGCCTTGTTTTGTGCAGCTGAAAGACAAGGTGAAACGTGCGGATCCTGTCGTTATGGCCTTCGATATCGAGACTACCAAGGCACCGCTCAAATTTCCTGACCAGGCCATTGACCAAGTTATGATGATTTCTTATATGGTCGACGGCCAAGGCTTTCTCATCACCAATCGAGAAATCGTCAGCGAAGACATTGACGACTTTGAGTATACTCCCAAGGAAGGTTACGAGGGACCATTCACTGTTTTTAATGAGCCCGATGAAGTATGTGGTTGCTTTCATTTATCCAGCCCTATAACTGAGTGAAATGTCAGGCTGCGACTATCAAACGTTTCTTCTCTCATATTCAAGATGTCAAGCCAACCGTCATGGCCACTTTCAACGGAGACTTTTTTGATTTTCCGTTTCTCGATGCCAGAGCGAAAGTCAACGGCATCGACATGTTCCTAGAAACTGGCTTTGCTAAAGATTCTGAAGATGAATACAAGAGCCGTACCTGTGTACATATGGACTGCTTCCGTTGGGTGAAACGCGATTCCTACCTCCCGCAAGGAAGTCAAGGTCTCAAGGCCGTGACGAAGGCAAAGCTGGGTTACAATCCAACTGAACTCGATCCGGAATTAATGACACCGTAAGTTCCTATTCTTGGTTCCTGTACTCTTGTTGACTCATCGATGGCCTCCAGATATGCTCTAGAGCAGCCTCAAGTTCTGGCTACCTATTCCGTTTCCGATGCAGTTGCAACCTACTATCTGTACATGAAATATGTCAACCCCTTCATCTTCTCATTATGCAATATCATACCTCTCAACCCTGATGAGGTGTTGCGGAAAGGAAGTGGCACCTTATGTGAGACACTACTGATGGTATGATTGCGATCTGCTTCCAAATTGATACGGTTTTTCATTCCTAATTTTCAGGTGGAAGCGTATCGTGCTCAGATTATCATGCCAAATAGGCACGAAGAAGCGCATGGTAACATGTACGATGGTCATTTGCTTGCATCCGAGACTTACGTTGGGGGACACGTCGAAGCATTGGAAGCTGGGGTTTTTCGGAGTGATATCCCAACCGAGTTCAAAATCGTCCCTGCTGCTGTTCAACAGGTAATCAAGGCCCAAGAATTGTGATGATCAATACTGATTAATCTAAATAGCTCATCGATGATCTCGATGCTGCGTTGAAGTTCTGCATAGTCAAAGAATCCAAGGTTTCCTTGGATCAGGTCACCAATTATGACGAAGTCAAAGCTGAAATCACGGCTGCATTGGAGCTCATGCGTGATAACCCGAAACGCGTAGATAATCCTCTGATCTACCATCTGGATGTCGCTGCCATGTACCCCAATATCATGTTGTCCAATCGTTTACAGCCTGATTCTATGGTCGACGATTCAGTATGTGCAGTTTGCGACTACAACCGTCCCGGGAAGAGTTGCGATCGACGTCTAGACTGGGCGTGGAGAGGGGAATTCTTCCCAGCTCATCGTGACGAATTCAACATGATAAAACATGCACTCAATCAAGAGACTTTCCCTTCCAAGCGGCCTGGTGGACCTCAACGACGCTTTGCTGATCTTACCGGCGCAGAACAGACGGTGCTTCTACATAAGCGGTTGGGTGACTACTCTCGCAAGGTTTACAAGAAAACCAAGGATACGCGAATCGAGAATCGAAAAGCTATTGTCTGCCAGAGAGAAAATCCCTTCTATGTCAACACTGTACGAACTTTTCGTGACAGGCGATACGAGTACAAAGGCTTGCACAAAACGTGGAAGAAGAACTTGGACACCATTCTAGCCGATGGTGGCTCTATTGCGGAGGTCGACGAGGCCAAAAAAATGATCGTCATATACGACTCCCTCCAGCTTGCCCACAAGTGCATTCTCAATTCCTTCTATGGATATGTCATGCGCAAAGGAGCCAGATGGCAGTCAATGGAAATGGCAGGTATTACTTGTTTGACTGGCGCTACTATCATTCAGATGGCGCGTGCTCTCGTAGAGCAGATTGGTCGCCCACTCGAGCTCGACACAGATGGTATTTGGTGTATGCTTCCTGGCGTGTTCCCAGAAAATTTCAAATTCGAACTCAATGATGGAAAATCCATTGGTTTCTCCTACCCCTGTACCATGCTCAATCATCTAGTTCACGACCGGTTTACAAACCATCAGTACCATGACTTCAATCCCGAGACGGGTGAATACGAGATACGCAGCGAGAACTCGATCTTCTTCGAGCTGGACGGACCTTACCGCGCCATGATCCTCCCGTCTTCAAAAGAGGAGGATAAGTTGCTCAAAAAGCGTTACGCTGTTTTCAATGACGATGGCAGCCTTGCTGAATTGAAGGGATTCGAGGTCAAACGTCGTGGAGAGCTCCAACTCATCAAAATCTTCCAATCTCAGATATTTGAGAAATTTCTCCTCGGTACGACCACCCAGGAATGCTATTCTGCAGTGGCTGAAGTGGCCGACCAATGGCTCGATGTTCTTTTCAGCAAGGCTGAGAGCTTAGGCGACGATGAACTAGTCGACCTGATTGCGGAAAATCGAAGTATGTCCAAGACCTTAGCGGAATATGCAGGCCAGAAATCTACCTCAATCAGCACAGCAAAGCGTTTAGCTGAGTTCCTTGGCGATCAGATGGTCAAAGACAAGGGCCTTGCTTGTAAATTCATTATCTCCGCTAAACCGATGGGCGCCCCGGTAACTGAACGTGCTGTCCCTGTGGCAATTTTTTCAGCTGAGGAGAGCGTCAAACGGACATACCTTCGCAAGTGGTTGAAAGATAGCAGTCTTGTGAACTTCGACCTTCGGTCGATCCTGGATTGGCAATACTACATCGAGCGTCTAGGTTCCGTGATACAGAAACTCATTACAATTCCTGCGGCCATGCAGAAAGTTTCTAATCCTGTGCCCCGTATTCGGCACCCGGACTGGTTGCATCGACGAGTAGCGGGTGCTGTTGACAAGTTTAAACAGAACAAGGTGACTGACTTCTTTTCACGTACGACGGAGAATAAGCACCACGAACCAGACGCAATGGACATTGAGGACATTGGAAAACAAAAAACGTCCCACACTGATCGTCTTCGCATCGGTGTCGTGCACCGAAAAAAGACTCGCAAGCAGTCACCGGAGCCCGAACCTGAGGATCTTCTACTGCCAGATCCATCAGTCAACTATAGCGCCTGGATTAAGGCGATGCGACCACGGTGGAAGAAAAGACATGATGCTCGTTTGGGCAGCTCTGCCACTTCAGCCGTACCGGCGATGTTCCGAGGAGCGGCGTCTGCCAGGGTACGCACTAACTATCGATGGGACATTGTTCAGATACGATCCACCAAGATCCCTGGCCGATTCGACCTATGGATCTCTGTCAACTCGGAACTCCATCGCATACCGTTGCGCATTCCGCGTGAATTCTACATTCACCTAAAGCAGCCAAAAAAGGACGACTTCTTTAGATTTGACTATTACATTGTCGAAGAAGTCACAAGAAGTCTGCCTCGCGACTTGCCGTGTAAACATCTTTACAAGATCACGGTTCGCGAGGACGTGTACTGCAACATACAAGAGCATTTCATCGATCTTGTCAATGATTCCAATGTAGATGGTGTTTTCGAACAGCAGGTGAGAATACCTCGATTTTCCTGTTCATTCACCCTGATATCTTTCGAATAGGTCCCACTCATTGTTCGAGGTCTGTTACGGTTAGGCAAGACGTGCGTCAGCGAAGACTTGGGAATAACGCTCAATCGCGCAGAGCAGATTGGCCTTGAACTAAGCCAACTAGGTCGCGCGGGCCAAGCTACATCCCGTTCGACCTATCTTGATGGTGGGAAGGTCGGAAAATATCTTTTCCTCTACCATGCTTGCTCTAGCCAACGTGATTTTCACATCTTTGCCCTTTTCCCTCCGACCGGTCTTGTCAAACTTCATGTCGTCGATACCAACACTCGCCGGCAAGCTATTGCAAGATTATCTGAGACCTATGTAGAACTTCTACAGAAGCTAAATCAGGGGTACGGGGAGCCCAACTCCGTTCCATACCCTGAAACACGAGAATTTGCGACAGCGTATCACGGCAGCGACGTTACGGCTTTGAAAGCGATCTCCCGAGAACTGGGCCTCATGGAGGACAAGAACTTTATCGTCGTCATCTCTTCCCAAAGAGAACAGTCCTACTTCGACAGGCTTGTTCCCAAACTCGCAAAATTCCCCGTCCTTTCCATGTCAAAAGCCAAAGGGCCTCACACACTCGACGTTTTTCCCTTCTACATCCATATCGCACACAAGATGCTCAGTCGATACTTGTCTATGGGAGGCTGGGTAGATCGTTTGACGTTGCTTGCCGATTATCATGACATCCCAGTGGGCAACATCGAGGGAGATCAACCTCTCGCCATGTCCGACATAAGCTTCGCGCGTCGTTTGATCGAACAAGACATCGTCCTGTGGTGGTCCCATGGTGAGAATCCTGACCTTGGAGGTATAGAAAATGATCAGAGGCCGACCGAAGAGTTCCCGAACACGGAGTTCCTTTCCCCTGGTGCCTATAGCAATGTTTGCCTTGAAGTCGCTGTTCGCAACCTTGCTGTCGACTCCGTCCTTCAGTCCGTCATGGTCAATGAATTGGAAGGCAGTGGGGGTGCCACCGCATTCGATTCCGTATCTCATACTATCGATGAGTACAAGAACAGAGACGCCCCTCGCGACTTGACGCTCGGTGAATCAAATGTGTCGACCCTCATGTTCGGCATTCTAAAGTCCATGCTTAAGACATGGCTCTTGGACAAAATTCGGAACAACTTCAATAGTCCCGCGACGCTCACGATCGACCACTTCTGGCGTTGGATCAGCTCAAGTGCATCTAGCATGTACGATCCCAGTCTCCATCGTTTTATCCATGGGCTTATGCGCAAAACGTTCATACAACTTCTCGCGGAGTTCAGAAGGCTGGGATCTCACGTTGTATATGCTGACTTCAGCCGGATACTTCTTGCGACATCAAAACCTCCTGGCACAGCGCATGCTTATGCCACTTACATCACGACTGCAGTTACTTCCAATGAGCTTTTTCAACATATTTATCTCAATACAGAGCGGTTCTACGATTCCCTTCTCTTTATGGATCAAGCCAATATGGGCGGCATCGTATGCGAAAATCCCTTAGCTCTGGAGTCACCGGAAGAGTTAACACTCGAGATGCGGTGGAACATCCAAGAATTCCTTCCACCAGCCGCTCAAAGCGACTTCCATAACGCCGTGCAATACTTCATTGTGGAACTGTTCAAGATCAAACAGAAGACAAATGGTGCATCAAGGGTCCCATTACGTGTGGTACAGAATGATGGCGCTCCTGATCTTACCCAGCGCGACCTTGGAAAGGCAAACGAGGTGGAAGCCGTGACAGAGTTCATCCAACGTCGTCTTACACGCAAAATGCTGAAGGTCGTGAAGGACGTTGAAGATCGGTATAGGGACTCTCTCATGCAAGAAGAGCCGGAAGAGAATTTCAATTTTGATACCAGGCCCGGCTCATACCTGCATTTCAACAATCCCCCGCTGGAATTGATCAAGTCCCTATGTGCGACTTTTGCCCTCGCAAAAGATCACCAAGTCGAAATTGGCCTTATGAAGAGGAATTTGCTGGACCTTATTGGTGTCAGGGAATTTGCCAACGAGGCGATCTTCCGCAATCCTTGTGAACCACTCAAGCTACCCAACGTTCCCTGTCGTCATTGCGATGCTCTCCGTGACTTCGATTTCTGTCGTGACCCAGAACTTATCCCAAACAATCTCGACATCTCGACCAAATGGTTCTGCTCTAACTGTGGAGGTGAATATGATAAGACGGCCATCGAGTTTGCCTTAATGCAGATAGTGGCAACAATTGAGCGAAACTTTGCCCAGCAGGACCTACGTTGCTCGAAGTGTCAACAGATCCGTTCTGATAATGTTGCCACGTTTTGTCAGTGCTCGGGCACGCAAGTCCTTACCGTCAGCAAGGCGGATATGCGCCGCAAGCTGAGGACGATTGCGAATATCGCGACTCTTCACAATTTGGGACGGTTGAAGGTATGATCATCATTTATGTTGTCTTCATCTGATCTTTTTGCTCATGTCGATTTAGGAACGTGCACAGTTCGCACATACCAACTGGTGAAGCTTGGAACATTTAGACGCGACCGATATTGTTATGCATACCCAATTGCCATGTTTGATACCCTAACATCACAATAGAAATTTTGTAAAATAGCTTGAAATTTCAGAATCCCACTACGAATGGCGTTGTGGTTTGTTCTTGCCGTGATCCTCCCCTGATGGGTCGTGTCTGCTTTGTCTGCCACAAGAGCTCTTTCGATGTGAAGTTTCTGCCGTGCGCCCGTTGCAAATCTCGATTCTATTGTTGTACCCCCCCAAGTGATTTGCTGATTATTGAGGACGGCCTTTGACCCATGTACGTGCGTCTTGGCCGTTTAGAAGCTCCGAACTAACACGATATCGGTTGATGCTTCAATGATCGTATCCTTTAATTTTGCAGGTTCTTTCCCATAAATATGGCAGTCCACCTTGCCTCGTTGGCGCTTAATACTCAATCGCCGCCCTCGTGTTGATGCTTCTTCGAGCTCGCAACTCGATGGCGTCTAACGAAAGTACGAGAGTATCCTTCCCCGATATAAGCCTCGCTGCGAACCGCTTATACCGCCACTCCTCGTTAGACTCATCACCACCATATGAGCGGATCTGCTTCCCTGAGCATGGCGCGCACTCTCGTAGATGGCGTAGACGTCAATCAAGCCAACGAGACAGTCTACCCCTGCTGGGCTGAAGTAATCCGTGCAGGCGATGCCCATGCGCTCCATGTCGAACAAAAAGTTCTCACCAGTTTCATGAAGGATAAAAATTCGCAGCCTTTCCATGAGCTACGAAAGTCGCCACAACTTCGCCCTCATACAGAGCACAATAACCCACCCTCCCCCCTTCCAGTTGAAAATGCGCCACTTGAGGCAACTGTTTCGCCGCCCGGGCTACCTCAGTGGCCTCCTGCCGGTACTACAACCGTACAGAAGACTTCTTACATTAGCCCACCGCGGCGCCGCACTCGATTTGCACTCCCTATTGTGGATGAACCTGCTCCTGCAAGGGCCACGAGCGACACGACTCGTCCCTCTGTCGGCCGTCTGCCGAAGCATACAAGAGTAATGCATGCGCTTCAGGAAGCTTATGCATCTCCTCACGTAGGTAGTGTAAGGAGGAATGAAGGGAGAGCACGCGGTGCAAATACAAGTGCGCCAGATGTGACACGGACCGACCTGGCCGGGAAAGAGCCTATCGAGGATGATGCGATGAGCGATGCTGGAGAACCGCTACAGGAACCCCGCCCTATGACAGGATCGAGGAATCATGTGGCAAGGGAGACGGGAAATGGTGAGCAAGCAAGGAGTGCACTAAACAATTCAGCGAACCTTCGTGGGTTTGGGTTCACTTTAGGAGTATCTTTCAGTTTCAGATACGATCACTACTAGTTCTGCTTCCCTAGATATGTTTGTCGAGCAAACGAGAGTCTAATGCATCTGCCTCTGTTGAGGGAGGGATGATCTGCAAATTGAAAGAAACCGAGCAAGCGATATGCAAAGGGAAATTGCGCCGACTGTGGGTCGAAGAACTTCAAGGACTTTGACGCTGCAAGCCATGTGGTATAATCGACTAGAGGGACATCAAGAATTTGAGAGATATATACAGTTTAACGATCATAGACCCGTTTTGCAGTAAATCTTACTATAACTAAATTCTAATCATTGGAACAGTTTTTCTCCAAAGGAAATCCAGTTCAGCTCACCTTAGAGAGCAATTATTGAGAGACTTGGTTCCTGCGCAAGACAACGCTCGGATCGCTCTCTAGTAGGCGCCGCCCACGTGAGTCACCCGACTCGACACATTGGACTTGACAATTTGCATAAGCTAACAAACTTAGACTCAAATTTCAATGTCATCCTAAGGCCTACTAATATCGGACGTTCACAGGACCTACATAGATTGTCTCTATCCACGAGTTTTACGGACCTAGTTATCCAGCCAAGGCGACATGATATCCGGTAACCTTGATACTCCATTTTGCTGTCCATGTGTCCATTGAAGTATAAGTATCTCTTTCGGTCAGCAATATTTCCCCCAGTCATCGCGTTTCAATCTGTAACCATCACGTCGTTTGAGAGGTCAGCTAGCTAGTCCTCCTATAAGCCTCAAGCACGGACCACGACATGTCTAGTTTTATTGCCTCGGAGTACAACGCTCGCACCTGCATAATTCCTTTTCGTCTCGCCACTGGCGACAAGCAATGCCTCAACCAGACATCATCTTCCTTGACATTCCTACTATGATTGGAATCCCTGTCTCCCCTTACACCTGGAGAGTTAGGCCAGTCTTTATTGTCACCTGCGCTCATCTGATCCTTGACAGACTTTATCTCAGCTACCGAGGGTTGGACTACCGAACTCGCTGGGTATCGACGGTAGATATTGAGGCAGAGTGTATTTCCCTCAAGATACCACCAACAGGCACAAAGCCCTCTGGAGAGCCGTTGTATACTGGACCCAAGAACCGATCAGAAGCCAATGTCCCAACGATGCTCACAAGATGCCTACTCAAACCACTGCTATTCTGAGGATCAAGGTCGGAGTCGTAGAGTTGGGGCCATAATGTCTTTGGGCGACAGTCTGAGTTTCGAGGCAAATGCTTCCCCGATTTCGATCTTGGCTCTGCGACTAGTTAAAATATGACACAATGACTAAAGAGAATAAAATAGCACCGACTCGAGTTCCACGACCAACCACCCTGCCTGTTTCTCGTGAAAGGTTGAGAGGTTTATGTCACTTAGGTCAGACGGCTTTCCCCAAGTTGGGCTTGCTCGCTTCTCCTCTTCCGCTGAACCAGGAAATATGAGCAAGCAGGTAGCGTGTGTTGGTGGCATGACGAATAATCCAGGAAAAAGTAATTAATTCAAGTCGTAGTCATGAAGATATACAGTTCATCTGACAACTTCTCATGTCCTGTAGTAGCTGATTACACCTGCGTAGAACAATTAGTGGATCGGGAGTGACGTGGTAAGAAGGATGTTGGAGATACCTTGTTAATAGGATACTTAATCTCGTTAAAGGATACTATCGCTGAAAGATACTATGGTAAGGTACCGTCTGTCTAAATAATCCAGCCAATACCACTCACTTGTTCAGCTTGGATTCAACCAAATGCCATTTTCGAATGAAATCCTGCGTTACTCGTAGATCTTCTCTATCGTGAGCCTTGTAGAGTTCTTGTCATTTAAGGAATGTTGATGTAGATTTGGAACAGTTCAATGATGGGTTCGCGATGTTCTATTGAACAAAATATCGGGAGCTTTGCCAATGCGCCGGTGAACCTCGTCACCTGTCGCCTGTCTTGCGATGAATAAATGATACGCCCATAACTCTTCGCAGTGACATCTTTGGCGGATTTTAGCGCAGACCCCCGGACGACCAAAACTATAGCTTGAGTCTTTGGCTGAGACGGCTGATGTCTCATCCTTTGTTTCTTTTCGCAGCCACGCGCTCTTGCTTCTAGAGAACTTGAAGAAGGCGAAAGGCGTTATCAAAGATCAGAAACTGGGGCTTTCGAAATGTTGAAATGGCGTCTGGACACTATAGAGATCAGGCTAATTCATAACCCAGACCCTGACGGCCTTTGAACCCCCAACGTCAGGATGTAGCAACACCGCCGCGAGCCAGGATTGAAGGAGCCTTCGCCGTCTGTCGAGGAAGGCTGGTCGGTAACGCGATAGCGGGGATTTGGGAGGAAGGGCAGGGACAAAATGGCGTTGGGATCGCTGGAAGTGGTTGCAATTATTAAAATGGATTGCATATAATGAGCTTTGCGCACCGGAAGTGTATGTCTCAAAACGGTTTCCAATTCATCAAAATCACTGTATCGCTTGTGTACATGTATCATAGTTCCCTACAAGATCAACTTGTCATAAGTGTCGACAGACAGTGTACGAATCGCGAACGGTGCCTGACCTCTTTAGTCCGAATCGCACAGTCATAAACTGTTCAGAAACCATACCGAGTTCAGATCTTGCACAAATGGTATCTAAACGGCAACTCTCACCAATATATCCCCGCTCTGCTTTATCCCCCACATTTGTCCATCCATTAATCCTCACATCCTGCGCAAACGCCAAACTCTTCCCCGAGCCCGTATTATCATCTAACCAGATGTCTTTTGAAAACACCGACGGAGGTCCTTGAAAGTCCAATGAACCTGGTGCGCTAGCTACAGAACGCCTGTCAAAATCCTGATCCTAGCACCAGGTGTTCATTGGATGAATAGCACATTTTGTAAGTGACGTACCTGCATAAGCTCATCATAGAGGCGTGACTCCTCTTCAACATCAATCCTATTGGGTATTATCTCAAGAAGAGATTTGGTGTTTGCAAAAGGATGAACTGGCCGTGAATGAGGGGCAGAGACGGGGGTAGGGATAGTGGCGGCGGTGTCGGCCATACTATACCAAGTATGTTCTTGGAATGTGTTGAATTCCGAAAATCATGGATGAGACATCGTTTCAGAATTGCCGAAGTGCCGGTGGACACCGACAGTATTTGCCGGAGCGCCGCCGCCGGAGACTCGGGCGGTTCTCTTCTGGTTTTTTGGCACTCCCTGGGACTCCATGTACATATAAGACCTGGTTCTCTGGAGAATTCTTTATGTTTTAGCTGGCGCTGATGTTCTCGCGGTTATTCATCAAGTATATAGAAGCACTATCTAATTGCCTTCGAATACTGAGGCGCCAGATCGATCTGTATGACTCAATTGACTGTATGGCTTCGTACTTTGCCTACACCAAGATTCATTGAAAAGCTGTCATACGTCTTATGTTCATCACGGGAATTTAACAGAAAAATTCTTACTTGGTGTGCCATGAAAACCTTAGATTATAGGCGATACTTACGCGGCTGACAGTGCACGATAATATCGCAAGGTACCCTTTTTCTATTCACAAGTCTACCCTTTAAGTTTCTCATGCTTATACACCTCTTGTGATATCAATGATCTTGAATTTTCTAATTCCTCCTCGGTGTTTTCCAGTTCATATCCCTCGTTGGAGCATCAGGCGCCGGACATGATACATGAGGGTCTAAAAACAGCTAACACAGCGTATCTCTTAACTTTCATTCCACACGTGTCATCCGGATTTTCCGGGTTAACTTAACGTGCCTAGAAAGTTCACAGGACCAAGGGAATCTTCAGTAAGATAAACTCAACTTTGGCGACTTGAAAATTGAATGTCACACATGCACTCGATCAGAAGTTCCTGTGGCTCGTGCGAATAGCGACGTTCCAGACCAGTATCAGTTCAACATAACAAGGTACGCTTTTTGAAGTTCGCTCTTCGTACATTGGAGGATCCTTTGGATCATGATGAGATTTCTGGATCCTGTTCAGCAGATAATCTGATTGGTACAGAGATGCCCCCACAATCCCTGGTTGCTGAGTCATTTCTCAAACCAGTTCGTGGCTATCTTCTGTATCTTCAATCGTTACCTCAGATCTGGATAGGTTGGCTTCCAAGTGAAGATTTAGTATGATGAAGATATGTGGGAACAAATACTTGGTGCAATGCCTCAGGAAAATCCGGATATAATAGATGTATATATGTATTGAAGCCATGGCGTCGACATGGATCACAGCGCCCATCACGATGAGAATTGGTTAATATCCCCGTCTTGCGTCTAGATTAGGACTTAAGCAGGTAAACAACAATCCACGTTTGTGCTTCAATCGTTCCTGAGTGTTCCTGCCGACGATATACCATCATGTCGGATACTTCAAATACCTGACTGGAACAAGCCCTGCCTTGAAACAATCAGCCGAGTTCTACAAACGAATACTAGGTACACACAGGTAAAAAAAATATGACAACGCATCAAAACCCCGCCTGGGCAGCCGCACGCTCCGCAACAGAGCCTCTGGGTTCCCAAACCTTAACGTGGGGAGCAATGTCCTTCTTCCCATGGACCGCATCCTCGTCTACTCCCCAGGCACCTCCACCAGGCGTCTCAATGACCAAGCGGTCTCCCTTCCCCATGTACACCGTCGCCTTCCCACCGATGTTGATTTCACGTGAGGGAATGGTGCTGTACCGTGCATGAGGGTCGAGATCCCCGTCTTCTGTGCGCAGACGTTTGACCCAGGTGTTCCGACCCAACGCACCAGGACCTCCGCCTTCCATGCCGTATGGCTGTCGTGTGCGTCTCTATATCAAATAAATAAAAAATTTCCGTCAGTCCAAGATCTGCGAGCCAGGTGACCTTCGAACCACCCCACGTATGCGAGGATGGAACCTGACATACCTCAGAGAGGATAGACACCTGCATCGACTCCAAAAATTCAATGTCGCGAATAACGCCTTCGCCGCCGTGCCATTTTCCCAACCCGGCAGAACCGTGGCGCAAGCCGAATTGGTGGAGCATTACAGGATAACGCCGCTCGAGAATTTCAACATCTCCAATGCGTGTGTTGGTAATGTGAGTATGGACACCATCCGTTCCATGCCACCCTGGCCCGGCTCCCGAACCGCCAGCGATCGTCTGAATACATCATGAGACTTGAAGGGTGGAACAGGGCTTGAATAGAATTCGGGCGTACCTCGTAGTAGCCCCACCCAGCAACAGCTTTTCCATCTTTGTCTTTACCACCCGTGCCGAATGTCAAATTGCTAATGCAATATTCAGAGTGGGAGACAATATGATGAAGTTTCTTACTTTGTACACCCTTGACTGGCCGCGGCAGCATGGAAGGCTTTAAGAACGACATCCACAATCCGCTGAGATGTAAGGACATTGCCTCCACACACAGCTGCCGTGCGTGATGGCGAAAGGAGGGATTTCTGGGGGATCTTGACTACGATTCATCAGTTTCATTGGTGTCCTTGGGAAACAATTTTAAACGCACTTTCCAACGGGACTAGACAGCCTGCATTTAGTGGGATGTCCACGTCAAGCATTGCCCGCATGCAATAAATGACGGCAGAGTGGACCACAGAAATCGGGGCATTGAGATTTCCTCGTACTTCATATCCTGTACCTTCAAAGTCAAGAACAGCAGAGCCATCGGTCTCATTGATTTCTACCCGAAGACTGATCTATCACGGTTTTAAGGTCACTGACGCAGTTCCCTATCAAAGCGGGATCGAAACATACAGGAGAGCCGTCATCCAGATAGTCAACTGCGCTTAGCACACCAGTACCTGCACGTTTGGCTACATCCCGGAGGAGGTTTCTAACAGACATTTCGGCGTTGGCGCGGATGTGATACATGTACTCCTGTACAGTAGGAAGGCCGTAATCTTCGACGACTAAAGTGGCAAACAGACTAAGTTCATTCAGTCGACTTGTGAGCTTCCTGATCCACGTACTTGCATGGATGAGCTGGATACCCTTGTGGTTGGCAGCGATTTGCTGAGAAAGGGATCAACTTTATGCTCATCGCAACGCTGAGTTTAGCAGACACGTACTGCCTTGAGGTCGCTTTCGACATCACGGATGTTTCTACACCCAGAGCTGCCTGGATATTGACTAGGCTTTTCAACCATGTAATCCACTAGACCTTCCCGGTCGAACACTCCTCCGTCAACAATTTTGAAGCTCTCGATCTCAGCACCCTCTTCAAAAATGTTGACGGAGGTGGGTGGCATCGAACCGGGTAATATCCCACCAATATCGGCATGATGGCCACGCGACGCGGTGAAAAATATAATTTCCTTCGTGTTGGAGTCGAATACTGGCGTAATTATCGTAATATCAGGGAGATGGCTAAAGTCAACGTTGAATTTGCATTCAGTATCAAAGTGGCGAGATAAGGTACTCACGAGCCTCCAGCATAGGGTGAATTTGTCATTAACACATCGCCCTCTTTTAGAGTTTTTCCATGCAGTCTCATCTGATATTTAACCGCACTACAGTGATTTAAGTTAGCTCATTGAAGTTGAGGCTTGCAGATAAACTTACAAGCTCATGGATCCTAAGTGGATAGGAATGAACGGTGCATTCGCTACCAAATCTCCATCGGGGGCAAACAGGGCACAGGAGAAGTCGAGGCGCTCCTTGATATTGGTACTGATGGAAGTTTGCTGGAGCGAACGACCCATAGCTTCAGCGACACTCATGAAACGATTCGCGAAGAGAGTAAGAAGGATGGGATCTGGGCCATTGGAGGAGGTTTTCGAGGAGGAAGAGTCGATAATTCCGGGCATATTGGATGTCGAACGAGATCTTCTTGGATGCGTCTGTGGCCTCGATAAGTAAGTAGGAGTATTTATAAGGATTCCGTTCGATTTCCGGTCTCGATCCGTTTCGCGTGATTGGAGCAGTTTCCTAAGCCTTTTGACCCTCGAAAGCACAGAAGAATATAAAAACTGCTGCAAGCCGCAGCTTAAAGACGTGAAGGTCTGGAGACGACGATACAGGAAGACAGCGGATAAGCGAAGAGACGCCGGGCCGTGGAGGCCGGGACCGCGTCTGAGAGTTGTGACTGACAAACAATTCCATTCAATCTCTTCTACCACGATTGTGTCTGAGGACTAGAAGGCAATATTGAAATCGTTACCCCATAGATAGGTTATCATCTGGTTTCTGTCCCTCGTATTAACATGTCACGGAATGCTGATTGTGTTTGACCATAGGAAATTCGCCTCTGGTTCTTCTTTTCAACCTTCCCAGACATGGCGGTAGAAACCCTTGCGGACTATGTTGCATCTCAGGACGAACTCCTCCAGGAGGCAGCACTGGCCCTACCACACGAGTTTTCAAAATGCACTTACTCTTTGGGGCACATCAGGTGCGCACCTATTATGCCCTAGATCATAATTATAATTATGAACTAAGCTCAATGAACAAGACAAGCGGTGTATCTTTGTCTAACTTGTTCAGTGGAGCGAGGTATCTGTTCGGCCTGCTCCATTGCTTGCCACACCGACCACGAGCAGGTTGAGTTGTATGATCTGGATCCCAATCAATTTCGAGTCTTGTCCGACCAATTGCTTACTCAGGTTTCCAAAGCGAAAATTTCGTTGTGATTGTCCGACAACTTCCATAACTCGCGCGTGCACCCTACACAAGACCCTAGAAGAGGTGAACGCATCGAACACATATGGTCCGAATTTCAAGGCCCAGTTTTGTCGATGTGGCCGACCGTATGATGCGAGGACAGAACAGGAGACCATGATCCAATGCCTGATTTGCGAAGTCCGTACCGGTTCGGCTTGCCAAGTCAACTCAATTGCTGATCAAATTGTCGCTCTAGGATTGGTTCCACGAATCATGTTGTAATCTTCGGGAAAAACCAATATCAAGGAAATCCTCTCCCGAGCCTCGTCCGGAACAAACGGATGTTTACGAAGAAGGACAAGACGATGACACTCAATCTGAAGGATCTCCAGGCTTCCCACCGGGCCTTATTAGTGGTACTGAATACGACTCTTTCATCTGCGGGCCGTGTGCCTCTAGGAATAAGACACTCGTGAGATGGGCAGGCACGCCGGGTATCGCCATGGTCGTAAGAGATACTCCCGCCGAATCGTGGAAGCGCCTTGTGGATGAGCTCCCTACAACAGAGGATCTGGACCCTGTAAGCATGAGCGCCGCCGATGAGCCGACTGTCGGATGCAAGCGTCCCCATTCTCCCTCGAATGCAGACTGTTCGGATGCAAAGCGGCTGCGAGGAAGCTTTCAGACCCCTGTACCTTCCGGTATCCCCTGCCTCGCGCCGGATTCAAATTTCGTGGCACAAAAGATCTATCAACAACTTGATGCACCTGTAACTGCTTCCCTGGGTACTGGTGATCTCTTCTTATCGGAAGGTTTCCGAGATAGGTGGTGTCATTGTCCTTCTGTGTGTTGACCTGCTTCTTTCATCAAGGTTCTCATGTGTAAATCTTACCTTTCAGTGCCTGCCTGCCCTTGAGGCGATGCCATGTCTTCTTGAGGAAGAGGAGACTTATGAGCCTCCTGAAGACCCTGATTCAGGTGGGTACTATCCTGGTCCTTGTAAATTTGAGGGTTTACCACGATGATCGGACTCCGATTGCTCCGTACACATCTCGTTCTGGTCCGCTGCTAATGATAGTGATTGTCGTTTAGGCCTTTCTCTGGAAGAACTCGGCATGCGGGCTCTCGAACGCTTGCCGCGTGATAAGGCGATTGACGGCATTCACGCGTTCAATGGGATGCGGTTAGCGCTTCTTGATCATTCTTGATCCTTTGCCTTATCCAAATATACAACACAGGGATGACCTGGTTAAGTATCTCCGACCCTTTGCGCAAGAAGGCAAGGTAGTCAGCGAGACTGATGTGAGGGATTTTTTTTCATCACTTACTGAGGCTGCGAAGAAAAACCATAGATGAAAGTGCCCTTGTTCGAAATTAGGGTATTTTTGATTTTTGCATATACAGTATGCGGCAGTATCGGCAGAAAGCTCCTATCACTGCCATCCGGGGTATTCTCAGCTGTAGTTGTTTATTTTTACCTAGGGGATATCTTACCTACCGAACAGAACAATCCTAGTCTTTGTATCACTCCGCGACACTCGATTTCCACTCTTCTAGGTACACAACAGTTGATTGAGCCTCGTGACGTTGATTTCACTGCGCCGCCCTCAACTATCTAAACCACCCGAATTCTCTAACTCGTGTCATGGTGAGTCCCAGCGATTCATCGTTCAAAATGCCATATCCAGACGCGATGCGCCGCTGCTCGCCATTCTAGTAGCATCGCGCCTTGTCGATCCCGGCCGAGTCGGACGTTCTTTTTTCACGATCACCTACATGAGTACGTGTTCATGATGATTGCTGCTTCACGTTCGCTGTCCCCGAAAGAGCTCAAGAGCATGCATTTGTATATTAGCTCCATTGGTTCACGTACATGGACTCAGAATGATAAGTAATCAGCCTGCAAGTCGACTTTTGGTAACATTCTTACCACAATTTGTGCTTGGTTAACACCATTTCGATGACGTGCTATTCGCTGAGCTAGTGTGTCTCGATAGCCAATTTGTGAGGGACTGTAACGTAAGATCGCAGTTTTGTTTCAGGCGGTCTTGCTTTCAACTTGAGCTGTTGCTTGGAATATCCACCCCGAAAGATAATCAGAACTCTGAGGAAGCTACACGATATTACCGACCCAGGCTAGACACGCGTCGACGATCGCATGTGGCTTGGCTCAGACTGTCAGGTATATGAAGCGTTGATAAAAAAACGTTAGCTTGAAATCGTGTGATGCAATCATTGATTCCTTTCCAATTGTAAATGATACAATGTCGTAAGTGATTTCGTAATGAACTGTATCTTTCACTGGTATCCGGCCGTTCAGAAGACGATAAATATGTCATAGATAATGGAATCAAAAGTTTGGCTTGGTATCATGGGCGGAGAATGCGTCGAGTTCATCGGAGGTGGCACACCAAACTTTATCTATAGCATGGCTTGGATATATTCTGCTTCGGGTATAGCATTTCCTGTGTGAATAGGTAAAGATGCAAGGTAATCCTTCCAGCCAACGTCCGTCACTATCGGTGCCTGGACATAACTCGAAATGTTGAGTTGTTCGAGGTAGGAAGACAGATCGGGTAGCATTGCTGATACTGCTGCGTCCTCGCGTCGCCGTTGCACAATCCTAGAAAGGCCCCCTTGCTCTGAATACCACGCAGGGTCTTGTCGTATCACAGCACACTCGTATACATCTAAAATCGGTTTCGGAAGATTGGAACGGAGTGCCACGGAATAGGCGAGGGCGTGTCCAATTGCCTCCACAACTACCTGAGACTGTGGCAAGATCAAGGCATTGAATGAATCGCTGCGATAATCACCATCAATGCTTTGCAGGAGTGCAATGTTCTCTTCCAAAAGAGAAGACGCGTGGAGTGCAAGGAGTGATTCGTCTGGATCAGGCATAGGGACTTCGTAACGTTTTTGGAGCAGTTCGGAGAACAGACGGATACATAAAGTCAGAACGTCCCCTTCGGCGATAATGACACCCTTGCCATCATTCTAGAATTACCAAATGTGAGCAGAAGTACTTACAACTATCCGGGGTAAAAGGCTAACCTCAATACGCGCCATGTAGTTGTACTCAAATGTGCCCTGGGCCCCACAGCGTTCTGCGACCTCGGGTATGCATCGTTGGAAGTGTCGACATATGGTCGTTTTTGCGATGACAGATAAAGCATGTCGAACGCGATAATCTGTTGTCTTCTTCATGGCTTGCTCAACGACAATGGGAAACCAATTAGCCATGACCATTCCGACTGCTGTCGCGTGAACAATAGGCCACTGCTGCGTTCGGAAGCTGATAATTGGTATAGGTGTGGAGCGTTTGCCCACTACACTGCGATGCATCGAGTAGCAGCCCCCAATGTAGGCCACAGCCTTGATAGCCGAGATCCACGGCGCCGGAACAGCCATTGTCCCAAGCTGTATTCGCCATATCTCATCCCACCATGCTTCGAGTGATTGCTGAGGGGTAGCATAGTCAAGTATGTCGGAAGCGACAAGGGCCGTTGGTGGAAGGTGGACATGATCGAAGCTTGTAATGGAGAAATCGAGTGGTGCGGCACCGCTGCGAGGAGGAAGGCGAATAGAACGTACACCATGATACATTTCGCGTTCGTTGCAAATTGGGGTGGCGAAGAAGCGAGACCCATGGTCTTTGCCATTGACCATGAGCCGAGCCATGACCAGGGCGATTTTCGGTATGCCGAACGACGGCGTTGAGGCGGGCATGAATCTGTGGCAATGTAAATGACATGCAACACGACCAGTGACACTCGACACTTACTTGGCTGCTTCCTCTCTGGGTGTATGAAGAATATACCCATCAGCAGTTTTTGTCGCAGTGGTTTCAATGTTGAAAGCGTCTAAACCGTGACCACGCTCGGTCAGAAGGTAAATGCCGACGGTATCAAAACGCAACATCCGGTCGACCAATGATTTAAAGTCCGGACGTGTCTTTAAGTGTCGAGACAAAGTACCAATAGTAAGTCCAACATGTGCAGCAACGATAGTAAACATTGCGATATCCAAAGAACATATAGGGTCCATCATCATAGACCAAAATTTAGAAGAGCAGTGTTGTACGTCTGATGACGTCAATCCTGCAACGAAGGAATGAGCAAGTTGTACGTCAGTAGAAAAGGGATACGGACGGTAGGTCTGTAGAAGGAGCCGTGCTCTTCGATAAGATAGGGCAACGCGTTCATCTGCTGAGAGCAGTTCGACTTTGGTTCTAAAGAGAGGATGGAGGTAGAGTTGGCTAGCCATGGTCGACCGGATACTTTTTGAAAACTCTACCTCGTCCTCCAAGCTTTTATCTGCAACGGAAAATCCGTTTCGGGATATCCTCACTAGGATCCCGATATTTAGTATACCTACGTGAACCAACAGATCATGTCGGATTACATTCCCAGAACGGTTGGGAAACATGCAGACGTGCGCATCATGTCAAGCGCGATTTTTTTGGTCTCAAGGGACGCCACCAGGAGGTTCTACCGATCGATCCCAGATGTATCTGACTTTCTAAAGTGTGGGCAGACAACATACGCTTGATCGGGAGATTGCATGAAAGATTGTGGGTGCCGTAAAAAGCTATGACCCCGTTCGCTCTGGAAAAGTTCTTTCACGATGGAGCGTAAACTGGTGGGAACCCTTGTACTGGATCAATACGCTGCCAAACAGGCGAAAAGCCAAGACCATGACTTGCAATTCACCCGTTCCATTCGGGATCCATTTCTCAAATTCTGCGGAAGAAGGCCATCATGATGATGTATTTGAGATTAGCCTGTGGTCACAGCACCAAGCCAACGAGCTTTGTGGTCTTGAAAAGATCATACATAGACAAATGATTTTCCGAGTATTTTTTTCCAGTCAAAGTTGGACAAAAATAAGGAGGTGCACAAGACACATTAAGTAGGAGTTTGTGATAGTTCGTGTGCGAAAATTACCGCTGTGGCAATTACCGAGAGGGTTCAGTCAGACTCTGACCGTCAGATCCTTTCAATCTTTCTCCTTCGAGATTTACTAGGTCGTTTCTCAAGGACATGGCGCCTACTTGGTACTCTCACACATGGCGTGCAACCCGTATGGATGTACATCCGCCTATTCTGCCATCATCTGCTTGTAAAAATTTTTAAAGGCCAGCGTCACCTACAACCCGCTCTCTCGCTCGTCGCTGTCCATGCAAGAAAAAAATTTCTCATGCAAAGCGAACAATGGCACTCGAATTTCCGAACTGGAGCACAATGGCATGGCTTTTGACTGCCGTCATGGTCAGATCACATGAATGATTTTAACCTTGATGATCGCACAGTTGTTAACGGATGAACCGGCCGAAGGGGAGCTTGAGGGGCCAACCCGGTTTACTATGACAGATCACCACTTAGAGCCATTCGTTCATCCGCAGATCCCTGCGCAGACTTTCGTCCAAGGAAAATTACCCAGCATGGGGCATAGCTACCAACAACAGCTTCGAGAAAACGTGATAATATTGAACCGACTACTGATAGCACCCGCGAGTAACTACGATGATCTACACACTTCGATTCTTGATTCTTAATCAAGCGATGGCCAAGGAGCATGAGATCAATCGCTTTGTTGACCTGGAGAATCCACGCGCCAGGTGGCAGGGCACACCCTCGGACATGGGACGTATATATACATGGGTTGAGATTTACCGTTGTCGACAGAAGCTGTTTGCCGGCTTTGCCGCATACCCCTGGGTAGGAAGTTCCTTGTGAGACGCTCTTACACGCATGCTTCCCTAATACTTGTTGACATGCATACAACTGTAGGCTACTTCATCTTCTTGCCATTCTTGCCATGAGCATGTGTCAGAAGAGCAAGGGTGTTGCCGTGCTTTCGCCTACTGACCCCGCTTATTCCAATGAACAAGCCCTCCCGTCCTCATCCAACACCCTATGGAGGGCGAAAGAACATATCGAATCCACGGCTCAGGAAAACTCTGAGACCATACCGGAAGGTGGCATACGCGCATGGCTTACGGTGCTAGGAGGGTTCGTGCTCTTCTCAATAGCCCTTGCATCGGTTTCCCCTGACATTTATCTAGCACTATGGTGACATTCTGCACATTCGGAGTCGTTCAGTCCTTCGGCGTTTATCAGGACTACTATACTGTCAGTTTCTACTCGAACGTCAAATTATCAAATTGACAATTCGTTCTGCAGAGAATATCCCTCAACGAACATACTCCGTCCTCTATCAGCTGGATAGGCTCTATTCAAGTCTTTTTCGTCTTTGCAATCGGTCTCCCGGCCGGAAGACTATTTGATGCAGGATACTTTCACCATTGTATACTTGGCGGATCCTTGATCTATATTTTCTCGTAAGTACCTAACAACTGGACCTGCGAATGCTTTATCCATTATGAGCAGGATATTCATGTTGTCAATAGTGCAAACACATCATTACTACCAAAATTTTCTTGCGCAAGGTGTTGGGATGGGGATTGGAATGGGTTTCATGTTTCTGCCTTCTTTACAAGTTACCTCACATTACTTTAGAAGGCGGAGATCACTTACAATGGGTATTGTCATTTCAGGTGAGTCACTTGCACTTGTGTTGGTGACCTGGTGTAATCCTTATATAATCGAAGGCTCTAGCGTTGGTGGATGTCTTTACCCAATACTGTTGAACAACTTGTTCTCAAGAACGTCCGGATTTGGCATGGGTGTCAGGTGTGCATCTCAAACTCTGAGCCAGGTGACGACGTTTACCTCCGAGAAATTTCTAGAGCAGTCGCTTTTATGGATCTAGGGCTTCTCATAATAGCCAACTTAGTCATGAAAGCACGGCTACCGCCCAAGCAACGTGGAACACAGGGAGGATCAGTCTTCAAAGAAGTCATCACCGACGGCCCGTACCTTCTCTTCGTATTCGGTTCGTTCCTGGTGCGTGTTGCATACATAATATCATTAATTAACATTCAGACTGAAAAATGTGCGGCAGATTTTTTGGGGGATTTTCGTGCCCTGTACGTAATCCTCCATAGGACTCGCATCCGTTCAAGTCATCATAGCAATGTCTAGTCTTCTATCTTCAGCTTTATGCTGTGCTCCATGGCGTGTCTCCGGCGTTTGTCAAGTATTCAGTGCGACATCTTGATCTTGTTCGCCCGTTTTGATCAATCGTTAATCATTCTTTATGCTGTTAGATCACGGTTATGAACGCCGCATCAATCCTGGGGAGGACAGTACCAAACTTCGTTGCAGATATATACGGACCATTGAACGGTAAGTCACCCGCCCTTTATTCTTTATATTTTGATGATGTACCTCGTCCACAGTCATGATACCCATCGGCATAGTATCCGGTAGTTTAGTATTTGCAATGTTCGGTGCGAGCAGCATAGGGGGCACAGTAGTCTTTGGCATCTTTTATGGGTTCTTTTCGGGAGGAGGTTGGTTAGCTTTGCCTTTCCAGAGCCGTAGTTTTGATCAACACCCGTATCAGCTGTGTCAGTCGTGACGCCAGCTGCAGTCTCCTTTGTGTCTCACAAGGACCACTCAGATCTTGGGTAATATCGGTTTTCAAACATTGGAGGAGGTACACTAACTTTTTATCAGGATACGGATTGGTCTTCTATCCTTCACATTGGCCTTTGCTCTGCTCACCGGAAACCCTGTTGCTGGTGCGCTTCTATCGCCACCTGAGTATAAGTGGCATCTACCTTTAATTTTTGCTGCTGTGAGTAGTATTTCTTCCTGTGAAGATTTGTACTGATAACTATATGAAGGTTGTAACAATCATTGGAGCCGTTTGTCATTTGATAGCTCGCAGTGCACTTGTTCGAAGAAAAGGTACTCACGTATTGTAACACACCCGGGATTATAGGGACGGACGTTCAAAGCTGAGCGCATTTCGCAGTCGCTTTTTGTATTTACCTAAAATGAGTCTCCGAAGTCACACGTACAATACTACGATACATTCACACCAGAATGTTACCTAATTTTGCTCATGTATTGTATGATAAGGTAATTAGATGAAATTCGAGCGGTATATACGAGAAAAACGTTCGACAAAGAGCAGTATTGTATGTGGGTCATGCGGCAAAACTGCAGCGGAGGTCCAAATTATATATTAGGTAAATGCGCCCAACTTTGAACGTGCCTAACCTCTCATCAAACAATGTAGAATGGATGACCTTGACCTGTAGCACTTGCAGTGCCTAGCTATAGAGCAATGCACGATGAATCTCTTTCGATCGATATCTAATTGGAGATTGGGGCGGGACCTGATGATGAAAGAAAGAAACGATTGATTCATTTTGCGCCACGATCGGCACACAAATTGATAATAACAGGGCTGATTTCGATGAGAAAGATTTACCTGTTGTAAAGATTCAGCGGTCGTTCCACACACTTATAGTAAATGAATGGTCATCAATGTACCTACCGACTCGTACCTAATACAGTAACCCTTGCTCTTTCGTCATACATGACATCTATACCTTCAATAACTTAGGGAACCGGAGAACTGATTGCAGTTATGGAAGGCTGCACGAATGGTTTCCAAAAGATCCCATAGCGGGCTTTCTGTTCTACCGTGTACTTTCATACCAATATCGAATCGTCTTGGATGACGACAGCGACGCTTTATATGCTCTATCGTGCGAGGTGAAGGTGTTTAATTCCATTCTGAATCCAAAGTAATACATGTCACTCCGAAAATGTCTTTGTTTCAACCTTTAAGGATGGGGAGCGGATGGTATCAGATGTAAAAAACGGTGCCGATTCGGAGACAAGTAATGAAGAGGCTGAACTTTACCATTCCGACCAATCTAACAAGAGAAGACACCGCTTGTTTTCACAGTGGGTTATCCGGGACAGCCTTCACGGGAGTACAGGATAGATGTGCTACTAGCAAGCAAGCTTCTGATTCTAGCCCGCAATCCTAGAACACTGGTTGAGATTTTAGCATGACTCTGGATTAGAGACTTCCGGATTGCCCGAGTTCAACCGCGTGGCAGAATACATATCTTCTTGAACGCTTCAACCTTGACCTCGGGAAGCTCATGGTTAGACAATCCTTTTGAGCATTCCCCATAGCTTACTTGACACGTTTCATCTTCTAGTCAACTTCCTGATTATGGCAAGGAACATCACACCTCATATCTTTATGAACAACTGCATTTGGATAACTTTGTATGCGATCGGGCAAGAGTAGCTACACATTCGTTTGGGCTTTTTCTTCCGTCATTTAGCCTTGATGCTTCTTAGCCAAGCTAACAGCGTAATATGGCACCCGGATCGAAGACGCGCAACCTTTGGGAAGCCTCTTCTTGTATCCAAGACTATGGTTAAGTTGACCAACTGCTTTTGGTATACGACGAGCCTTGACAGGCACGGCATCCAGCAGCTCAAGATTGGGAGAAGCGGACGCCGAAAAGGGGTCATTTTTGTGCTACCGCAGGGAAAGCGACGTGAAGAGAGGACTTTGAAGCTGAGGACGACAATGACGTATCGGGAGTGAAATCACATGGATGAAAAGACATTCAGCCATTGGGGTAATGAGATGGACTCGTTGTCGTATAATGCGACAGAGAAGGTGGAGATTGGTGGACAAAGTAGGCCCTGGGCGGTATACCATTTCGTAGCGATCTTTCTAAATTTTTGTTGTCCCATAGCATATCCTATTTCCGCATAGGGGTCAATGTTCAATGTCTGAAGGAGTGAAGGGGCGGGAAAGTTTCTAACCAGATTGAGGGTGCCTTACAAAACTCGCAAGGTTCGACTCTCATCAAGTCCCATGGTCCAAACTGTTACCAAATCCATCACGTTAGGGGTCAATTATAGAGCTCATGAGAAGACGAAGATATATAGGTAGTCTGGCCGAACTGGTGCGAACCGGTTGAGGGTGAGTGAGAGATCTACAGTTGAGATGAGTTTTCTGTGGAACGTCCACCGCGGCCTTGAATGTTACCGAAAGATATTTCAGGCTCAGGGACTTGATGTACGGTAATTCCCAAGCCATAAATGTCAGATGTTATCATTTACAGATTTCCAGGTTGATGTCGCGCGCGACAAGTGACGTAACAAGAGAGCCACTTACATGGGGCCACAAGACCAAAAGTGTAATTCTGAAGCAAGATCAGAACCGAATCACGACAAGACAGAAGAATCACAATACATACCCGGGGTAAGTATATATCCAACTGGAGTTTGGATCAAATTTAATGACAAAATTTTCGATGTTGATGTATAGTCGCATGTTGACATAGTTAGACATGAGTTTGTCAGTTGTGGAACTATTGGGCAACTGAAGCCGATATGTGAAGGTTTCCATGACAAGACATAGCAGATTATTGAGGCATGAGAGACCGTGTGTCTACTCTCGACACAATCGCTTGAGTGAGATGTGCTCTTGCTGGAGTTTCGACAAAGGCGACAGTGTTGAGGATCCAGACAATCCATAGTTCGAATTTTTTGTCGAGACTGATGGTTCGCGTGTTGGCTTGATAAAGGTAAAGTTCTGCATTTATAATCAGTGCTAGAAGAGAGTGTCGATATGACGTCGGTCGATGAGGTTGAAGACACGCGGAGCTCGTCCATTGCAAAAACGTGTAGGAACGGTCACATGTTCCCTGTTTGTTTATGCAGATTGACGCGACTGAACGGACCGGGACTTGTTGAATTTCAACGTTAACATTTATCGCCAATTGCAATTATTGCAAACCACTGTTGACGGTCGTCCGCCGGACTGTCTCTTGTAGGTTATTTATGCGCTATGACAGCACAGGCAACCTCCACGGCGCTGACAGCACTTCTTAACTCGCTCCACACCCATTTACAAACCCAGACCCAACTTCTACCAACCTTACATGCCCAACTTGGCCTCCCACCCTCTGCCCTTGAAGATGATTTGAAGGACCTACAGAAACAGCTAATGGAGAGCGTAGAGAACCAGATTGAGCAGCGTCGAAAGGAGGTGGACCATTGGAACGAGAAGTGCGAAACTGTTGAAGCCGAATGTCTGCGATATTCGAAGGCTCTAGGCGGGAACGTCAAGGCTACGGGAAGTAGCGTTGGAGAACTGCGAAAAGTATTGGTGCTCCCAAAGAGGTTTGAGATGGTGTCGGAACATCAAGAAAAGCTTCGACAGGCGAGCGACGTCTTTGTCTTCATGAACACTGTCTAATTTATCCAACAGGTTTATCATACGAAGTTTGAACAGCTCTCTACATTGACAAATCGTCTCAAAGCCCTTTCTCGTACACTTGGGAGTGATTTCTTCACTCTGGATGTTTTAGAACCTATCATAGCTCCGGGTGACAAATCGAACGATCCGAATGCAAACATGGATGTCACTCCAGAGAGGTTCTTGAAGTTGGAAAAGGAACTTGTGAGAGGAAAGGCGGAAATCGTGAGTGGAGCTCTTCTCTTCCCTGTTCTTGTGGGTTTCAATTTTTGTTTGCGATAGTCCAAACGGCTTCAGCATTTGTCTGCAACATTCTTTCAAGTGGACTGGCTATACACTGAGTTAGGTATATCTCCACCTGGGTTGGACGACCTTCCATCGTCGTCCAGCAACTTGCTTGGTGCATCTCTATCTACCTGCCGGCAACTTTCATCATCAGTATCATCTACGTCCTCCGATCCTTTCTCATTATTGGCGACTCCAACGCCTTTGTCGCGCACTCGGTCAATGACACCGTTTCTCTTCCAAGAAGATCTCCTTCCCGCACCAGAAACCGACTATCAACATATCTTTGCCAACTTTGTCGCCAAGATTGAGGAAGCAGACGATGACGGTATTGCTGAAAATTCTCCAATACCGACGGGTCTTCAGAATGTCGAGCCGACGCAGGGACTGCTAGCATGGGCCGAAGCTCTACAGTCCTCCCTTGAGGAAACCAAACGCAGGCGTGAGGCCCATATCCAGGCGATGTATGATCAGCTAGAAGGGCTTTGGCGACGGCTCGGAGTGGATGAATCCGACATGGATGCTTTTGTGGAGGCGCATCGAGGGAGTACCGAAGACACTATCAGGGAGTACGAGGAGGAGTTGGAAAGAATGTTGGAGCTGAAAAGGGAGCGTATGGGAGCATTTATTGCGAGCGCAAGAGAAGAAATTGTAAGACTCTGGGACGATCTTATGGTTGGTGATGATGAAAGAGCAGACTTTGCTCCTTTTGCTGATGGTGAGTCTCTTGATCTCTCGAAAATTCAATCCAAGTTCTGAACACGACGTAGATGAGCACACTGAAGAACTGTTGACGATCCATGAGGATGAGATCAGGCGGTTGAAAGAAGAACGGAGGCAGAAGGCACCACTATTGGCGAGCATCAAAAAGTACTTTGATATTTGTGAAGAGGAGAAAGAACTCGACGCTGCTGCTTCTGATCAAACACGATTACTCGGCCGCGGTCGCGATCCTGGTAGACTCTTACGAGAGGAGAAGATGAGGAAGAGGGTAACGAAGGAAAAGCCACGGGTGAATAGAAATACCTCGCCAAGATGATGGTCTCTAACATCGTTTACAGCTCGAACAAGATCTTCTGGCTTCAATACCTGCATGGGAAGAGGAAGCACAACGTCCATTCCTCGTTCACGGAGAAAGTATACTCCGACTCCTTATGGAGGCGGTTGGTGCAACAGACCAGGAGAACAAACGAAGGCCTGCACGAGCTGGTTCAGTTCCTGCCCGTGCTGCCACACCCGTCAACTCCGTGCCTCCCCCAAAGACCCGCTCTCGCTCCGTATCTCGTTCTGTCCCAAATAAACGACAAAAGCTAGAACCCGTTCCAATAGGACCCGCACGCCAAGGAAACGATGGGAAAGGACAAGGTCTAGGTTCCGGGTCGAACAGACCGCCACTGGGATCGTATCGCGGAGGCAACGCGGCCACAGGTGCGAGAGCCGTCTCACCCTCGAAGATTCCTGGACGGACACCAAGCGGATCTTCGCTGCTACGGCCTACGCCTATCGCGATGCCGATACCCAAACCTGGAACGCAGCATCATGCCCTAGGCCACGGAAGAGCTCCGACTAGTGCGACGCGTATGGGATCGAAGGTGGTATCATCAGCTGGGATGACGTCTGGAGTCTATGGGGCTAGGTATACGAGTGCAGGAGCTAGGTATGGAGCACAGGTCGTCGCGAAGAAGGCTACCAGGGCAAGGAGAGAGAGTTTCAGGCCACGCCCAAGCATCGACGGTGATATAGGTGTTAGCATCGGCCTGGGGAGCCATGGGGGGAGATGGCCAGGACTAGCTGGGAGCGTTAGAGAAGAAGATGAATGCTGAGGGCAGAGCGGTACACGCACTCGAGCTCTTCTTATGCCTGATTCTTCACTCACGACAGATATGACCACGTCTTGAATACGACAATGCCCACTTTCCTTTCTTCCATCATCTCTTCTATTCGGGTGCCACTCTTATGGCTACCACTTATATATTTCCTTAACCTATAATGTATAGTTTCCGCAACATGTACGAAAGGATATGCTAGTAGATTAGTGGCGGCGGGCCGCACGCATGGCAAGCGCGACTGTTAGATCGATGAAGATACCAGATCATCACTCTTATCTTTCTTGCGCAACCATGGCCAGCACATCACAACTTGCCATCCCTCTTCACGTCTCATACATCAAAGCTCTCGGTGACGTACGTGCGCCTCTGATGGATGTCAGCAATCTCATGTATGGCTGAGCAGAACAAAGATGACCTCGCGTACCACCTAACAGCGCATCTGCGCATGAACGCGGTTTATTGGGGCCTGACGGCACTCTGTATCATGGGACACAAGGAAGTGCTACCTCGAGAGGAGACGATTGATTTCGTGATGAGCTGCTGGGACGATGAGGCAGGTTTGCGATTCGTTTCATTTTTCTGTCTCTCCACTCTTTCCTTTCCTTTGTACCATGGATTATACATCTTCTGATACGAAATTACAGGTGCATTCGGTGCACACCCAGACCATGATGCGCACCTCCACTCTACACTCAGTGCTATCCAAATCCTTCTCATGCACGATGCTCTAGACCGCATCGACGTTCCCCGCGTTGTCAAATGTACGTACACCTGTCCCTGTGTCCCTCCTCAATCAACTGGCCCTTTTGCAAGTCATACTCTCCCTTCACCAACCCTCTGGCGTATTCGCAGGCGACTCCTTCGGCGAAACCGACACTCGCTTCCTCTACTGCGCCGTCAGCGCCCTTTCCCTCCTTGGCCAACTACACCTTCTCGACGGCGAAGCCAAGGAGCGTACAGTGAATTATATCGTGAGATGTCGGAACTTCGATGGTGGGTTCGGGAGTGTGGTCGGGGCGGAGAGTCATGCTGCGCAAGGTGATTTGTTACCTCTCTTTCTTCTAAAGGCAACGCTGATTTGGTTGACCGGGCATAGTCTTTGTATGCGTGGCGGCGCTCGCGATCTTGGACAGACTCGACGTCGTCGATGAGGAGACGCTTGGGTGGTGGTTGTGTGAGCGCCAGCTACCAAATGGTGGGCTGAACGGGCGACCAGAAAAGTTGGAGGATGTACGTTCTTCTCTTACCCTCCCTTTCCACCCCTCCATGTCTCTCCTCTCTAATTTCGAAAGTTTCTGACGATCTTATTCTATGGGGTCAGGTATGCTACAGTTTCTGGGTTCTCTCTGCCATGGCAATCCTCGGCAAAATACCCTGGATCGACGCAGATAAATTGACCGCGTTCATCCTTTCCGCACAGGTATTTCCTTCTTTCGCCTCCCTGTCCTTCCTTCCTGATTTCTCCACAACGCAGGACCTCGAAGCAGGCGGCATCGCCGATCGCCCAGGCGACATGGCCGATGTCTTCCACACGCTTTTCGGCGTCGCGGGTGCGTGCCCTTCTTACTTGTTTACTCCCCTCTTTCTCCTGATCCGTGTTCCGTGTTCGGCACAGGACTCTCCCTTCTTGGTTACCCAGGCCTGCAGGACCTCGACCCCGTTTACTGTATGCCTGCGGACTTGATCGAGAAGAGGGGCCTGCGTAAACCGTGGAAAGCACTTGAAAGAAGGACGGAGTGAGTACCTAGGGAAGGCGTTAGAACATCTACTGGAAGTAAAGGAGGAAATTGTCCGCGTAGCCATTTCTTTGACCCCACTCAGTCATTTCTTCATATCCAAAATCCAAGCCAAAGACTTTGAACTCGCCATACCGCTCTCGAAGGGGCGGGAGGTCGACTGTGGAGTCCGGATTGAGCCGACTCGGACGTGTTGCTGCTGCTGGGGAGGTACCCTGGAACGTGAGCGACGACGAACCGTAATCTTTTACTTTGGACATAGAGATGCTCACCTGTGGCAATTAATTGAATGAAGCTTGAAAAGTTGAGTAGATAATGCTTGGGGTGACTGTATTGACTCAAGCGAGACTTCCGGGAGTCCTGCAAGCAAACCACAAAACGATCATGGATTCAATGTGCTCAGCCTTGACCTGGTTGATGAGGAAATGCTTGGGGTTGTGGTTGTGTGAGCACCAGCTCCCGAATGATCCAGGCGGTTGAGGGATCGACGTTCTTTTCTTGTCTCTCCCTTTCATTCCTTTTCGATCCTCGACATAATACCCTGGATCTTCAGCTATTCATCCCACCTACTCTAATTCGCTCTAGCTCTACGCAGGACCTAGAAGCATGCGGTATCGCTGATCGCTCAGGCTACTTGATTTCTCTCATCTTCCACCTGGCCGGTGGCGTTGCAACATTTCAACCATAGCTCCATCTGCGACGATTACCATTTGCATCCTTGAACTCGTTCTCTGCAGACTTTCCGACTTCTCGACGCAAGAACGTGTGTATATCTTCCAAAACCTGTCTTGTACATACATATGTGTTGATATCTTCCTGTCCAGATGGGCCAAACCAACCAATTCTCGGGCCTGTCAATTCCAACTAGTGCCGCATGCTTTCGAGCAGGGTCATGTACATCGCTAACTTGAACTTCTCACATTCCAACTCTATGGTACATCTACATGTGTACGTGATATACGTACATACAGTGTAAATTCTGACTTATTGAATGTAAAATCTAGACACATGATATGTGTATCAGAAACTTGTTTACATGCATATGGGCTTCGGAATAGGAAGTTGGTTGGCTGACGTCGGCCCCCGACGTTATGCATACGAGTACGTCACCTCTCAATCTTTGTGCGCATTTATATCGGCGTATACACTCATATGTAGGGCAATACTTCCGATACTTCAGATAAATTTGCGCGTAGGTTACATACCATGGAATTCTTCATGGAGGTTTGGGTATAACCTTGAATTCGACTGGACATTGCGGTGACAGAGTACAACATTCACTTATTGGGACATTACTACACTGATCATAATACGTATGTACACACTAGCGGAATTCTTCATGCAGGTTTGTGTTGGTCCACAATGGAAGGCTTGAAACCCGCCGACTCACTGGGTCACTGCTTGTCGTACCGCGGCCGGTGGTACGATGCCGACGGCTCAGAAAATGAATATGCCATGACATAGTACGCAGTAGTCGACCTTTATATATATTAGGAATACCTCCTACAGGATTCACGCGTACTAGTACAACCATGACATAATTCCAATTCTTCATACAAATTCAGCCGCGTCTTTGTGCCAGTCAAGCCGACTGGATATTGCACATGCCGAAGGTACCGCCGGCAGCGGCAGTGATTGGCGTAAGATTCGGATGTCACTTCATTAACAAATGTACACACCATAGAATTCTTCATCTAAGCTCGCTTCAGTCGAGAATAGGAAGAAAAACTTGAGCCCGCCGATTCGCTGGGTCCATTGCGTATGAAGGTGCTGTGGGCCGGCGAGCGGTATCGGTGCCGACGGGTGATAGGTGATATCTGGTATGTAATTGCGATCGCGATACAATAATGATATGAGTCAGGCTAGACTTCGTAAAACTGTCGGCTATGCATGTCGCATGTTGACTGTCATAAGAATTTGGGAAGAACATGCCTACGCGTGGATATGATATCGATGGGTGACACACCGGTACATAGAGAGTCCAGATTCTGAAAAATCCAAGAAGAATCCGACATAAATTCTGAGAATCGAGTTACGTAGCTCCAGAAGCGAGGAACTCGACTCGGAATCCGATTCTACTGGGATTCAGGCTCTCTCACGTATATACTAAAACATCCGGACGACAACAACTTACAAGCGAGCTGGGATGAACTAATAATACTCGAATGTGCCGCCAGCGCCACGTGGTACTGCTTACCTCCGAATTGCTTCAATCCCTTTTTTCTTGCGCACATAAGTATGTCGTAGTGTACGTACCATTGAGATTGAAATCGAGGTTAGTCACAGGCCTGCTTATGCGTTCATTCTGCCAGTGGGTATCGAGATCTACGATTATGATTTAGGGTATTTCTTCTGGAATTCGGAATATGAAATTTGGAGTACCGGAATACTTGGACGTGTGCACACGCTGGGGCTGGTTGTTGTTGTGGATGTATAAGTGTACGGTACCCGAGCGGTATGTATACCGGTCCCAAAAGGAAGATAAGTACGTAGGTGCGATTGACACGCACATTGGCAATGTGTCGAAAGTTTATCAAGGTTGTTAATAGAGTCAAGTCTGCACATCGTTTCATATGCAGTCTATCAAAGATAGGTAGTACAGATTGAATTGGAGAGACGTGGAGCCTGAGCCATATGGAAGTGGAAATGAAACCGGTGGGCATTCAATTGAGACTTGTGACTCGAGGATTCGGACCATGAGTAAGGGACTTATGATCATGCGCAGTGCCACGATCAGTAGGCCTCAAGCTCGGGGTAAGGACATCAGATGAGCCGGAGCATGTTTAGACATATATCATGATCATGGGGTTCACCAAGTTCTATTCTGCGTATACCATGACATACACGCCTTCTAAGAGGAACTGACATCAGCTCATGTATAGAGATCGGGACAGTGGATCTTTGACATACAGTAAGAAAACATACAACATCACGCTCGCCCCTGCTCTCGGGCCCCTCGCTCGGTCGTAGACCTGGGATTGGGGCTCACTCGCCACGATACCCAACCCTCCTACATGCGACCCAAAATTCCTCTCCGCCCTCCTCGCTCCACCCAAGCGGACCGAGATCGCACTCCGCACATGCGATAAGCTTCAGTGGGCGTCCTGTAATCAATACCGGCCTCAATTAGCGTCCCGGTACAACGCGTAAACAAGGAGGGGAAAAAGAGAGGGAAGGCACGAAAGGAGGTATGTAGGTATGTAGGCGTGAAACTCACCATTTCCACCCTGCGTAACCCCATTTACGGGTCTGGAAAATCCGATGTTCTCAAACTGCATCGGGGTGGGCTTGATGAGCCACCAGTCTGTGTCCTGTGGTGGATCAGGGAGTGCGGCGAGGAGCGTTTGTGGGGGCAGGTGCGGCGGGTCCATCTGTACCACACAAAATCAGTCAGCTGTTCCAGAGTTCTAGAGTTACCCGAGGAAGAGGAAGAAGGAGAGACAGAAGGGGAAGAACAGTCATACGGACCTTGACGCTTGCACGTCTCACGTACTCAGCCACGCCTTTCTTCAGAATGAAGCTCCCACACCCGGATCGAGGGCACAAGATATCGAATTTGTTCACCAGGATACTCTCCTTGCCCTCGTACGATCCCAAGAGGTCGTTGGTACCGCCTTCGTACGACTCGAACAGTTTCGCAGTTGGCCGTACGCGCTTGGAGGAGCGCTGCAGCGCCTCCCACAGGTTCGCGCGCATCTGAGTTTCCTGTTCCGAAGTAGACGCGCCGGATCCCAATGCGAGCGCTTCTTCTACCGTCTTGGGGACATCGGAGGAGGTGGGATTCGGGGAATAGTTATCGAAAACGATCCTCATCTCATGCCACTTATCCTTCCCATGCACGACACCCGATATGCCAATCCATTCGAACCCAGCCTTCTCGTAGAGCTCCCGCGTCCCTTCCTTCGTAATCAATAGCACCCGCGCGTACTTGGCTCTCTCTTTCAGCTTTGCAATGTACGTCTCCAGGAGATTGGACGCGACGCCTTTGTGCCTGTGCTCGGGCGACACACAGACGGAGTGAATGCAGACGGAGGAGGAGGAGGGGACGTGGGTGGACATAGAGATGTGCGTAAGGGTTGGGGAGGGGGAGAGGGTGGCGCAGATGTAGCCGATTAGGACGCGTGGGGAACCTGAGAGGTAGGCACCCAAGAAGAGATCACCTGCTTCGGATTGACGATATCTTTTGGAGGGTTAAAAGTAGTTTAAAGAAAGGTAATAGACGTACTTGAAGGCATCTAATGAAGCTGCTTCATCAGGTGGGTAACCTAGAGCATGTTAGAGTGACAGTCGTTTCGAAGAGGGTGTAGTCCACCTTGAACTTCGATCTTATAAGCCGCATCGACATCGGACGGCGCGATCCAGTCGTATTCAACGTTCAATGGTTGAGCCATCGCGTCGTCTGAGAGCAAGAGTAGTGCACAGCCCAAGATGCGCGTGTCCCCGCGTATTATTTATAAATATCAAATTCCCGCGATCATCCAGCGATAGTTAACGACGCGTCGTGTCTCCTTGCTTAAACACTTGAAGCTGCAGGATGCCTCAAACACCGCGAATAATCCTTCACGAATGACTTGAAACAATTCTACAATATATGCCCTAGAAGAGAAAAAAGGATACACCCTACTAGTAAGTATTGTTATACTAACTGGCATATTCTGGGGGAGCTTCCTCGAGCTCACGCTGGTGCTTTTTATAGTTGTGATACGTTGCGATATCATTTCTATTTGACGTTGCATGGTCCAGGTGGATCCAACGGTTCTCGATGTTGTGGTTCTGGTTACCATTGACCTCGAGAGTTCGTCGAGGGTAGGTCTACGCGAAAATCAGCAAGCGAAATGAATTGAGGAAAAGAGCTGTGTATAAAGGTCCAGACGGGAATTTGTGCTCACCACTTGTAACATGTGAATTATTAAGGACTGTAGGCATTTGTGCGACTTGACGTGGCAAAGTTGTTTGATGATAATGAGTCCTGTAAGGATAATCAGGACCACAAGAAGTACCCCTCCTATGACCAACGATAGGACCCAGCTGCAGGAATTTTGTTCCAAGCTGTCAGTGATCTTGAGGTAATATATGTTACTTTGCAACAGTTGTGTTTACAAAAAATTGATGTCAGAAGGAAGAGAACTTGAACCAGTTGCAGGCAGATGCGAGGATACAGCCCTCTCATATCGCAGCGTAGACCTCGCGGAGACACTCCCGTGGGCGACCACTCCAATCAAAGTCACGCAGCAAATCATCGAGAAGAAAACGTCCTGCCTATCCTTCTCTCCTTCCTAAATTTGCATGGCCACTGTCCGCCCTGTCCTGAGCTACCTGCAGTTGTTTTTTGTTATAGAATTGGTTTGTGGGCAGGAGCGTCACTCATGCGGCGGTAGATCTGGCTGCGGTTTGGCTAGATGTCGTTGGACCTCATTATACAAGGGGCGATGTAGCGGCAGTGGTGACGTTGCATGGTGTATGCAAGTGAGATGCAAGACTCAGAGTAACAAGTTATACTTGAGCTCATAGGCGCTGAATCATACTCTTGAAAGTATCATCGAGCTTCTCCAAAAGCCAGTGGTAAATAGAGAGCTTGTCACTTATTCCATATGTTTTCGAATCGACACAGCTGTGTAACCTATCGAATCATCTCAAATATTTATAAGTAGATCCAGAACGGGAAACTTCCCAAAGCAAAAGCCTATTCCGACACCCGACTTGCAGCCATGATGCGTTCTATGATGTGTTGGGACATCAAATCCATTTGATGCTGCATGACCGAATCAACCACTCTTGATGAAGATGAAAGTGTAAGTGTGGACTGGTTTTGGCTGTGACTAACACTTTCAAGAACAGGTCTCTTTACCAAAGGAAGATCTACTTCTCATAATGAGCGAATAAGAATTGTGACAGAAACATATGCCCATGATTCCAAGTTGCAAGATCCGTAATGTGAGGGTTGTCAAGGAGGGGGTTGACAGTAGGAATCTGTCCAACTTGCCCTCGACGCTGATTTCGAATTCGTCGTCTCATTATAATGATTACCATGATGGAAATCAACGTAACAAAAACTACCCCTCCTACGACGCCGCCAATGATAAGGCCTGTTTTTGTGGCAGACTTGGCATTGGATGATGTGGAGGACTGAGAGGCAACAAGGCTTGCAGATGTAAGGATAGAGAGTGTGGATGTTGGCAAACTACTAGGTTCAGACAATATATTGAGCAAGCTGGAACTGATTGTAGGGTCAAACCTGAACGTCCTAGTGTTGCTGACCAAAGATGAAGAGTTGCTGCTGCTGATGGCAGAGGTACTATATCCAGTGCTGCTGAAGGTACCTCTTGAGATGCTGCTCAGGGAGGTAGTAGACAGTGGGTCAATAACAGATTGGACAAGTCTAGAGGTCATATCAGTTCATTGTAGTGGCAAAAAGCAGAAGTGCTAAACTCGGTGCTAGTAAAGATGCTGGTGGTGGCAGGTGGAGTGGGTGGTGGAGGGAGTGGATGGGGAGGGGGAGGAGGAGGTCAATCGAGGCTAGAAGGATTATCAGTTTGTTATAATGACAAAAGGCAAAGCAAGACACATACTTGTTTGTCATAGACTAACAGCTCTGAGAGGGATGCAAAATTGGGGAGGCTCACAGCAGGCACTCAAAATCCGTGGTTTTATGAATCAGAGAAGGTGGTTGTGATACTCTTTATAGAACAGACACCATCAATGCCTCACATGTGAATGTTGAATGAT